>OOFE01015139.1:0-20924 GCA_900323365.1 Monocentris japonica | reverse complement strand
GTTCGTATTCCCCCCCACACACACACACTGTCTAGTTGTGTTGTTGTATCAGATAGATAGGCTTGTATTGGTATTTTGATGTTGAGTCAAGGTAAGGTTAATGCTAGGTTGATGGCAGGCAGTAGATGGCAAGAGAAAGTGGAGTTGTGAGGTGGTGGCATAGAGAGGGGTGTTTCCAGGACGCTGGAATACACTGTTGAGCCTTCTTGAGGTGTCGTGGGACTAACTCAACGAAACATCGGTGAAGGAATTTTCCTTTAAGGAGCAAGCCTCTTTAGTTCTCTTTCGTTTATAGCCATGGTAGGACTACAGCCGTCCTCTGGAGCCACAGAGGTCTCATCGTCGGTGGGCTGTTTATCCACGAGCACAACACTGTCCTGACTTAGGAGATGTTTTAGGAGATTTGGTGTGGTGTTTTTTTTTTCTTTTAGCACCTGCGCATAGTTTATTTGACAACAATGTTTTTGTCATCTTTTTTATGACTAAATCAAAATAATGGGAATACTTCCATCCACTGAATGTAAACATGTCCATCCTTTATCAAAGCTAGCTAGCTAGCGCAGTGTGGAGATTTGCTTTCCTTCTTACTAAGGAACGTAATAATATTACCATTACTGAGTAACGCATTGCCGGTCATCACTAAGACACACACAACCAATAGCAAAATGTAGCATGAAAGCAGGGGCAGAACATTGCTCTTTCAGTTGTAGCTCATTGTCTGTGGTAATTGCCCAGATTGCCCCCACTGACTTCCCTTCATAGCCTACACCACAAGAAAGAAACTCAGCAGGTAATTAGATCTAACCATTCGTTGTCAGGCCTATTAACTGTTGGCCATCCCTGTGGCTAAACGAGTAGCACAACTGAATGAGAGCCAACCCTTCACAAGAAACACACAAGATTTGTTTGTTACAACA
This sequence comes from Monocentris japonica, assembly GCA_900323365.1. Classification (NCBI taxonomy): domain Eukaryota; kingdom Metazoa; phylum Chordata; class Actinopteri; order Trachichthyiformes; family Monocentridae; genus Monocentris; species Monocentris japonica. Next base: position 20,007 of record OOFE01015139.1, on the reverse strand, counting down.
TTAAGTCTAGGATCTCCAAATATAAAGAAAGAAGTGAGATTCAAGGAATTTTGTCCATTGCAATTTGTCTGAGAAATAAACCCATCAACTGCATAGGAACACACCATAATTAGAAATAACAACTGTGTTGCAAAAAATGAAAAAGGGAGTACCATTGAACTTCAGCATTAAACCATGTTATCCCTATGCCCTAGGATGATTTTGTCTGTATTGGTGAATATCTCCTATTTTGCCAGGAACAAAAAATAATAATCAGAATTTGTCATCATCTAATCTATATACTGATACACAGAAACTGAACTGGAGAAGATGTCTGTGAAAATACCTCAGATAATTTTCCAGGAACAAGAGAACACATTCTGCTTAATAATTGATAGCACTGCCATAATAAAAAGCTCATTTGGATTTAAAAGCCCAAACAAACATTCTAGTATGAACCCCAAAGTCAAAGTCAAAGTGAAAAGACAGGATTTCCTATTACATTTCCATTTAATCTAATGTAGAATAAGAGCTTTTGAAATATTGCTTCAGCAAGCCAGAAAATGTACCTGATCCCCAGAAAAATCATCCTGGATACTGTCATATTTTTCCACCAACTGCAATTCATTCTCTAAGCAGCTGTACATCTGTGTGACATTAAAGATTAGGGAGCAAGGCAAATTTGTAGTTTCTATGGGAAACCACTGACCTGTCAAAGGGCAGAGGAATCGCATACTTCAAAGCTGAAAAACTCTTCAAATGATTTGTCAGTAGACTGTCAGAGTGCAGCCTCTCGCAATGCACGCAACGAGTGGTTGAGTCAGAGAGATTCACATGGCTGAGAGTGAGAAAGTTTGTTTGTAATGGACTATAAGCATGAACAATGTGGCAGGCACCTCACTGCAAGGGCAGCATGCTGTGGATGACGTGTGGATCAGTAAGAGGATTGGAGCACGAGAGGGTGGAGTTTAGATGCACGTGAAGCCCAGACCAGCTGATCCATAGTCTACCCTATCATAGGACCTGGCCCCTGGAGAAAAGAGTGTCATTAAAAACGTCAATGGCTGCCCAGCATTCACCCAAATCCCCATTCTTCAGCTTCAAACCCACACACACTTTACTCATGGGACTGGGATAAGGTCATACCATGAGGGAGGAGGAGGGAGGCATTTTAAATTATTTCTGTGTTTACGTCACAAAAGGAGGTATGGTTTATATCACTGAGAAAAGTGATGTCAACCATGTGTGTATGTGGCTGTTGTCTGCATAACAAAAGAAAGACTTAAAATCCAATCCTTACTATCCAGGTCTTTTCCCAGGCAATAAACAACAAGCTCAACATATAAAGCAAAGCTGACGCCTGACAATCTGCATTATTCAAGTCATGCAGCACAATTCTGATGTAACCGTACAATAAAATTAAAATATAGTGAAATAAGCATGCCTTGGCAGCCATCTGTTACCCACTATGACTGTAAGAATTCATGATCAAACACAACAGCTAACCTGAAATGATCCCAAGTTTCTTTTAATCACGCTCTCACTTTCTCTCTGGCACTCTCTCTCCCTAAAACACACACACACATACACATACACGCAAACAAGCAGATTGCTTTTCTTCATTAAAATGTATCTTAAGAGGCAAAATTTTGGAGTTACATACAAACTAAGCTGATTTATGTTTTTCAAAGTCCTTGCAATTAAGGCATCTTTGGTCATTGTGAGCCAGGCCGTTCTGAACACATGAACATGAACAAAGATAGTGACTCTGAATCAGAATCACCTTAATTTGACAAGTTCATGTTTACGAAATTTGACAGTATTTACAGATGCACATACAAAGACATACATTACCTTACATATACTACCAAAACAGACAAGATGTGCATTGACACTAGACAACACACAGAGTATCAGTATTGGGCAGTGTTTTTGCAGTTGTTTTTAGTTACATGTAATGGCACTCGTGTGTCCAAGTGGTATATAGGTCCAGTGTACTAGTGTGGTGTGGCTACATATAGTAGATACATTATAAAATACATAGACAGTAAATAGGGATACAGCAACCAGCAAGACCAGCAACATTTCTGCAATAGGTGTCCAAAAGTCCATACTGATATTCAGTCTAGCCCAGTCAGTCCTGGTGGTAGTTAACCCGAATGGCCTCAAGATGTCACTACAGTTCATTTGCATTTACTTGCATCTTGAGTACGAACATGCCCCATTTAAAACCTCATAGGAAATCTTGACCACATACTGTGCGGCAAGAAGAGGTTGGTCGAAAACGTTTTCTGATGTGATGGCTTCCTTTTTGAGAATATACCAAACAGAAATATATGAAATATATTAAAAGTTTAATTTTGTTGTTAAAATCTACTTCAAAGTCTTAAAAAACGGAGGACTCTGTCCACCATTCACACTATTGTGAAAGTATCGTCCTCCAAGCACATGCTTGACAATCTTGAAGCAATTTGGGCCAGTTGTACATTACACAACGCATGAGTGCTCAGTTAAATGGACAGGGGTTACTTGATGAACAGAGGAAAACTAACTTGACTGGATTAGATTGGGGGGGATTCTAGGGTTTGGTTTACCAGGACAATGTGAAAAAGTTCCAACAACCTCCATTCCTGAGTGGTTTTCGAATAGCAAGGTTTCAGTGCACCAGGAAATTACCAAATATTAAAAAAAACAGAAAAGATTGTGGGAGAGGAGATGACCCCAAAACACAAGGTTTTATGGTGTGGCGGCCACTTTTCGCTTGGTTCCTGACATATGGGTATAAGGAGACAAATGTTGCATAACAAAATGAAGGCAAACCACAGTCTTGACTGCTGCTCATATTCAGCTATTTCAGACAAGTAATTACAGTTATTTAGCAGATGCTTTTATCCAAAGCGACTTACAAGTTACAGTTTACACTACATAGGGATTGAACCCACAACCCTGAGACTGAGAGGCTCGTGCTCTACCAACTAAGCTGTGAGGGCCAGTCTTTTATTGTTAGCTAAAGTTACATTGCCTGGAACTAGCCCCTGAATCACGAGTCCCGCCTACTGAGAAATTAATAAGTGCCCGTTACCTGGCGGAATTCTACCGTGGACATGACTTCCAAGCAAAACGCAATGATGACAATACAAAACACCAACACTTTGTTGAGAGAATCCAGTTGTCATTGTTGTATCTCCCCTGACTGCATGGAGGATTAAATAAAAGAAGCTGCCAGGTTCAGTGTAACAGGGATGCAACTTGCCGTGCACAGTGACAGTGATATATTTTTATTGGTTGGTTCTCTCTCATCTTTTGGCAGCCCTGAGGCATAGAGAAACAAACAAAAACTGGAAGAACATATTGGGGTCTGAGATCTACAGAGGCCAGGTCTTTGGTGTTGTGGACTGGAAGTACTTTCAGGCTGAATAATGAATGGCCACTCAGTCTGAATGTCAGGCTAAAGGTTGCAGGGTGGAATCAGATTTGTTTTGCCAAAATGTCTAACCTCACAGGATCACAGGTTACTGAAACTCTACCATCCATATCATGTCATCCAACTCCATATGACTTTTGTTTACAAGCCCTGGTTTGCTTTTAATTGGACAGTATGAACCTACATGAACCAAATACAAAAATGCAACAAAGTAAACCTTTCCACTCTGGTTCGGACCAGAGAAAACTTAAGGTGTGATTGCACCCTTGGGCTTACACTTAGCCCCGCCAGTCACTCAGTAATTCAAACCTCACCATCAATCTCAGTAACAATAAGTTTGTGGAAGGGCTGAGTTCAGAAACCGCAATGTACCAACAACCAAAGAATAATGGCATGCCTGACCCATCTGAATTGAAACAGCCCATTCAGCAGTTCAGAAACTGCAGAGACTGGCTGGATTCTGCCACTATAGAAATTGTTATTAGCACTACTTTGAAATAAGTCACAAAATGTAAAAATAGATTTGCCTTGGAAATACCACACCTGAGAGCATAACCCTTGCATGCTTATTCTACCCTGTTCATTGATGAGGAATAACCCTTCAGACATGATTTAATAAGGTTGCTGAAAACTACATAAAGCATGTAAGTCCTACATGTAAGTCCTAGATATTACTGAAGAAATACAATTTGATAAGACCACACTCATTTTACAATCCCAGCCTCAGATCTGCACAGGCTATTTAAGGATACAATCATATTGCCTAAATCTCTGATACATCATTGTAGCAGATCATATCTATATTCTGCTGCTTATACGCATAATTATAGGCTCAGCGGAAAGGGGGAGAGAAATCCAGTGTTCTGAAACAGCCCTGTGATCAATTACTAGAAAAATAACATTTTGTTTCATTTCACCAGCACCCATTTGTAAACGAATCACTTCGTAGGGAAACCTGTCTCAAGGGCTGTCATACAATGAGCTGTAGCTCGTAAAAATCTGTCAAGTGCTTACAAATTACAAGGACGCCATGCCACCATTTTAAATAAGAATCTGTTAATGACTTGCCTGGTACACTAACAGTTACTAACAGTTAAATCAAACATTAAAAAATGCCAAACCAAAGGGTTGGATAATATATGCCTTTTAATTGTTATAATTGGAGTACATATCATAAATCTGTCATATGCAGTTACAATGGAGGACATTTTCTTAGTGATCATTATTCATTATGATCCATTTTTCACCTCAAAATCATTATAGCCTCTCTGATTGACCAAGAAACTATACAGTCAATCAATGGAATGGTGTGAAAATAAAAATTGAATGCAGAAAAGGAATGTTGAATGAATCTTCCCATTCATACCAGCATTTTGAGTGGTGGTCCGGTCAAAGAAACAATGAGGACAAACATAATTTAACAAATCTCAAAGGAACGCCTGCACGAAAATGCGCAGAAACAAAAAAAACGCACAATAATCTACAAGAAATCACTAAAATAAACTGTGCATTTTTGATACTTGTCAAATGGTGTCAAATGTTCTTTGACACGTCTGGCTGTTTAACCCCACACCCAAAGAAAACCCTACTACCACTAGCTCTCTGACTGGAAGTTGCCGGGGGCTTTTTGATGGCTAGAAGACAGCTTTTTATGATGGAAAGCTATACTGATGGCGTGACTTCTATCCTTGGGGTGGGTTATCACAAGAGGAGAGAGAAGGAGATGTAGAAAGGGGAGGGGGATTCAGTGAGGAAATATAGACAGCAGGAGATGGAGAAAAAAATAGCCTTACGGCCTACCAAGTCTTTGAGTACTGATACCTCCAGATGCATGGGGTGTCTTAACCCCCATAAGGCTATTTTTTCTACAGAATGTCTTTCCACTACCAAAGGGAATGTAAGGGGTGAGGTGACGACAATCACCTACTTACCCATTATGTTGGAGTTCATGAAAGGTGTTGGGGACAATCCTTCATGGGACACTAATCGACTGTCACTCAAGTGATCGCCGTAATGAGGGCTGTCTGCAAAACCCTGGGGGAAGAGATCAGAGTATTAAGCACATTATTAGGCAACTTCACTAATTGAGTACTATGGCATAGGCTATCTCTAATTAGTGAGGAGGAGAGCACAATTGGTCAGCTGGCCCATGAAATGGTCAATTTTTCTTACAAAAAAAGAAGAAAAAAAAAGGTAAATAAAAATTTAATTTAACACTAAATTTAACACTATCTCTGCAAAAGCAGCAAATGAGTGTTCTGCCACACATCTCAAAACATATTCTAAATGCTTTTGGAAACCAATGTTTAGTATTCTTGCCTCACTCACATCATTCTTGAAAATGAAAAAAAAATTAATTGTTGGTACACATTCATGGATGAAAAAAATGCATGTATGTAAAAACACATTCACACATACAACTCCATTCTTTGACATGAAAAAACATCATCAATTCTTCACACAATCAAGGACACAATCATCCTGAAATGCTTCACCATAGGTTTTATTGGCATTTACTGTGCCCTCAAACAGGGTTGAGTCGCATGTTCTCAACAGGTTCAGAATGGAAACACAGCTATATGATACAGGCCTTCCCATACCTTGTTAATGCATACAAAACTCACATCACTGTCTCCTTTTATGTGCAAATGAGAGAGGGGCAAACTGCAAATTGTTGCTCAGTAATATTTAAACAGTGGCTTGACCCAACAAGCCACTATACTGCCCACAGTGTCCATGGGTCAATTTACTGTCTGCTAGCTGTAGCATCGATGGTTGCGATACACAAGATAGATGGCTTGAGCATGTAATTTGCTGCTGACAAGCTGAGGCCTACTTTACATTGCCAGCACATAGGTGAATGCTGTCAATATTGGCTGACTTGCTCAGCTCATAGAAAACAAATGGACTTGTGGAAATTTCTTGTAGACTTGTGGTTGTTTCTTGTGGACTTGTGGTTGTTTATGCAATGTGTGTTCACTGCATTCAAAGACTAAAGGCTATATAGTGTGTATTTCATTGTTTTCCTCTTGCTTCTACTTTTTAATCTATCTCGCGATGAGCTTTATAGAATATTTCAGAACAGCTATCTAATAAGAAGGTGTTGTTTAATGGAGGGGAAAGAAACAGATGGATGCAATCCTACATCATACCAAGGTACCTGCGGCTTAAAAAAAATCCTTTTTTTCTTGCAGCTTAACAGTGCCTTTTCATGACAGTTATCAGCTTCAGGGGCTTAGGTCTAAATATCGGTCACAGTATGGTTTTTGAAAACTCGGGGTCCCATGTAATAAAAGATACTCTGTTGCAGTGCTAATCCCAGGCCCTGTGAAAATCCTCCTGTGCTCCAGTCAAATGCATCTCCACAAACTACATTAACTCCCACCAGAGGGACCAAGCAGCACTGGGCTTGCATTTCTATAGAGCTATTTTCACCACCTCATACCCTTTGCATTCAACATACAGTAAAAAAGTAAATCTTATTATCCATCTTTTTGTGAGTGGATGGTGATGGAGTAATTTCAAAGGCAGAGGAGTGTTGTGCTGTGTCGAGGGAATCCTCAGAGATTCCCTATTGTGCTCCTGCCAGGCCGCACACTCTGTTAATCACACCATGAACAGACTCAATAACAACAACAGCCCCGTGAGAGACTCCAGCAAGCAACACACACACACACATGCACACACAGCTAATGTAAGCAGGCAAAAAACAAACATTTCCTCTCTTCCACTGCAAATAAACCACTAAAGCGTTTCAAACTACCAACATGTAACTAAATAAAATATAGCACTGCTGGTTATGAACAATGTAATCATTCACTAACAGGTTTTCTGTGATACTTTCTTTGGTTACTATGACTGCTACCAGGAAGCAGGAAAAGGCCATCAGGTTTGGTGGGGGAATTAAAAAAACGCAGGGGGATAACATAATAGTCAATGCAGGCTCATAGTGTGTGCGTGTGTGTGTGTGTGTGTGTGTGTGTGTGTGTGTCAATGCAACCACAATGTGTGCTTGCTCCTCAGGGACCATTAGATCATCAATCACAGATCTCTCATCATTTCCCAACACTGGTAGCCTACATCTATCTGAGACACTAACACACATTGTCACCACTGCCACAGGGCTACGTTAGCACTACTGGCTAAATAACTGTCAAATCACTGCTTCAGCATGCAGGCCACAGCTCATGCCTTGTGTCTACATCACTTGTCGCAGAGTTTAAAAAGTCATCTCTTCCACACTCTGCGCTGCATCCCAGGTGAATGTGTGGCTGCACATGGCAGCTTGGGAAGTGATGATATGGTCATGATGGATGCGTGTGGGGGCGGGTATCAAGTCAGGGCATGGCACTGGGGATGTGGGGGTTGTCCTGCGGTGGCGGTGGGCACAGCCCTGACTGTCAGACCGCCGGCCTGCAGCCACAGCTGCCCAGGATGCAGAGGCTGGCTGGGAGCCAAGGTCAGCGCGGCAGGGCTCGAGACTGTTCACAGTTGACTGATCACACATTCGCAGCTCACCAGCTCAAACAAGCTCAGAGACAGAATTCCCTTCATCACAAACTGAAAGACAAAGTACTGAGGAGCACTGAGATGTGGATTGGACTAATATACTAAGCAGAGCATAATTTTAAAGGAAAAAAAAACATACAAAGTAGAAATTAACAAAAAAGGTAAATGGCTGTGGTCTCCATTTTGGATGAAATTATTTGAGTCTCTCCAGCACAAAACCATTGCTAGAGATCAAAGGTGATTGGGCCTTTGCTGTCCAAGCCCCTTGGGCTTTGGGACACCTTTCCGGAGGATTTTAGGCTGCCAAAAATCAGTGTCACTTCTTAGAACACTTTTCTTTAACGTATTTTATTGTTGTTGCATTTACCTGTTTTATTCTTATTAATCAACACTTTTGTAGTTGGGTGATACACTTGGAAAAAAATGAAAACAAATGCACATATCATAAAGAACATTGAGTTTGAAAAGCTTAACTGCTGATTGATATTGACACCACTACCTATTTTCATTTCCATGACTATCATGACTACCATTTTTTTAGATGACAACATAACAACATCATAGACGGTCCACTGCACAAATAAGTTAAAATGAGAAGATTTATAATTTATATTGAACAACATTTTCTGTATATATAGTATAGTGCATAATGTGTCCAAATTAAAAATAATAAAAAATAATTAAGCATGTATTTGCAATATTAAATATAGCTTTAGCATTAATAGAAAACTTTTGCTCAACACTCAAAGGCGCGTACCATGCAACCGTGTCATCCTGGGTTCGAATCGCATGTCATCCCACCTCTGTCCCAGTCCTTGTCCCTCTCTACTTAAATGTCCAACAAAGGCAAAAATGCCCCACAAAAAACTTTTAAAAAAACAAAGTACATTTATCACAGGTTCTGAATAATATTATTATTATTATTATTATTATTAACCTTAATGATTATTATCACTGAGGTTAATAAATTTGCTATGGCACATCAAAACAGATGTTGAACAATTAGTGATGCACGTTAGCAAAGCTTTTGCCAAAAGACCAGATGAACATCATAAATAGAGCTGAGTAAGCACTATAGCTGATGGCCAATAAAGTAATCTGTCACTTGTGCGCTGTGTTAGGTAAATCTGCTATCTGTACATACATTTACAGAATAGAATACAGAAGCTAAAATAAAACTACACTAAATCTAAGTCCGTGATTCATAGTTTCTCAGCAAATCAATTGGCTAAACTTAGCCATGGTTGGCATAACAGACGTACAGTCAAACCAGCTTATAACATTAGTCGTCCTGCCACTACTGTGGTGCAGTATAGCAACAAACATAACATTAGCTCTGTTACGTCTGCATATAATGAAAACACATTACAAACAAACTGTGCTTTGCCTCTATCAGACTCAGCTCTGCACAGCTCCACAAGGTATTGAGTCTTGTTTAGCAGGCCCAGACTAGTTTCACTGATAGCAATAATCCAGATAACAAACATTAGATAATGTAAATTTGCGCTTACCTATCTAGAAGAAAAACAGCCAACTCAGCATCAGTTTTAATTCCTCTGTTCTGTCTCTGCTCCTCTGCCATTGTTTGCATTATTTGCTCCAGCTATAAGGGAGGAGCTTTTTTACGGCCCATAAAAAATACATTGAGCTGAATACAGGGGACAACAACAAACCAAATGGGGATCCTTCCTAATGAGAAGATTAAAGAGAAAATCATACATAGACTACCTTTAAATGCAACAAATGTCAGCATTTGTTATGTAAGCGCTAAACTAATAATGGAGCAAATGGATGGAGCAAATTTTAGTTCTGAAATACCGAGACATTTATTAGCCTTCGTTATGACGTTCATAACACTCATAACGTTATGAACCAATATCCCATTAAATGGGAAGATCTATGGCTGCCACACAGTGATGATATATACAGTGCCTTGCAAAAGTATTCAAACCCCTTGACTTTTTGCACATTTTGTTATTTGAAAGTTATATTGGAAAATACATTTATTTGGGATTTTTCATCTGAGTTCCATGCAAAGCACTCTATTCTATCAAAGCGAAAAACAAAATTGTTGAAGGATAAAATTAAAATAACAGAGAATTCAAGTTTGCATAAGTATTCAACCCCTTCGCTTCGTTCGAACATTCTGAACATTGGTTTCCTGTCAAACTTTTTTTAAACTTGTCTTTTTTGCTAACAAAGCTGAAAGTCCCTTCACTAGATCTTAATGGGACTTAATGGGATCTTAGGGTGTAGTGAGGACTCTCCATCAGAATACTTAAACACAGTATGAGATATATGGTTCGTTTATGGATGACATTACAGTCAACGTCTTGAAGTCTAATCTATAGTTTGAGAAATTATGCCCTATTCTATAATCTAAATTATATATGGGGTATAATGTTGTACATGTAAATCAAGTTTGCAACAATATAATGTGTGTACATGTATTTATGTATGTATGTGTATGTCTGTGTCTGAGAGTGTGTAGAGTATGTAGAGTGTATGCGTTCACATGCGTGCCTTATGGAGGTGCAAACAGCTGTCTGCTGGCTGACGCCGTGCCTTGCAATGTCAGAAACACTCATTTATATGCACCTGGAGCAAAGATATCTCAAGCGTCTCCATCTTATAATTCAAATCAGGCTGCCTATGTTACCATAGCCTGTAGATGTTCATTCGGGAAGGGCATAGAGAAATAAACAAGGTAATGCAGACCGAGTAGCTCTGACATTTAACTGAATTCTAATAGAAAGTGACAGGAGATTGACATTAAATGAAATTCATACAGGGCATCTAGAACAACCAATGTGTAAGGGACAAACAAACAGGGGGAGAGTTGTTCACACTTGCTCATGCAAACAGAAAGAGATGTTCACACTTATACAAAACAATAGAGAGATGCAATTTAAAAAAAAAACATATGCATAGTTTCTTCTATAGTATTCAATTACAAATGCATTCCACTCAATACTTTGAAGATATGAGAGCCCTATGGAAACAGGAGTAAATTATGCCAAATTATGTTGTAGTCATTTGACGATCAAAATAAATAAATGGCTATTATGAATCTGTTACATTGTCATTAGAGGTCAAGCCGTACAACTGAATTATTAAAATCAATTTTTAATCATTTTCAATTCTAGGGGAATACAGTCAGTTTATTTAGTCATAGTCTGAATAATTGAACCAAAAACAGTGATTTGTACTAAGTGATTTGCTACAGAAAATGTCAGCTCTACCTAACTTTAGTGTCAATGTATTTTTTTCCCAACTCCTCATATTTATGAATATTTATTTATACACCAATTGGCTGAGGAATACCATACAACATAATTCCCTCCTTATTTGGACTTAATGGATTATTTGAACTACTTTTGGAAAAATAAGCAAGAACATGCTGGTGCATTTTCCCCAGGCTGCTTCAATTTTGATAATTTTGAGGGAACCATCTTTCCCCGCATTCAATAACAGACATCAAATGATGGCTGGTTTTCATTTGGAATGACAAATACAATTTAAATACACTATTGCAATGTCTAAAGATGCTGAACATGTGTAAACCATTTCTTAGAAGAGGATTACAATGGGAAAACCAAGGCTTCTGCCATTGTGTTCTAGCCTGTAGCTCAAGACTTTCCACTCCCACTAGTGTTTGCAGAATATGTTTGACCTTAAGAGGGACAGGCCAGTAGGCCTTAGAGCTGTCGCTTCTCTGCCAAATTGAGTTCAAGTGAATCCCATTAGAACGCTGTTTAAAAAAATGCAGAAACTGGAGTGTCATTGCATTGGCTTGTTTCAACATTGCTGATAGAGAACTTTCTGTTGCACAATAAATAGCACCTATGCATTCTATGGCTCAATAGCTTGTTAAAGCTTAAATAAGATTTCAGATTGTCTATAAATCATCCTGTCCTCATCTTGCCACTGATTCCCCACTTTACATTGTATTGGTTAAGAGGCATGTCAATCTCTCAATGGCACTACATTCACAAGACTAAAAAATACAAATAAAAGAATACATTTTCCTTATGACCACAGATCTCCAAAAAGGTAAGAAAAAAATGATTTGAGCCATGGTACAAATATTGAAATAGATCTATATTACTAGCTGCAAAATTCCACAATGTTGTTATCATATTCCAGAGCAGCAGCAATCGGTTTCAAACAAAAGGCTTAATATTTCCGGATAGATAAAGCAATCCAATGCAATGGCAAAATAATCAAACCCATCACCCATTCATTCAGGTCATACAGGGGAAATATAGGCCAATTATAGGTCGTAAACCATGACTGGTACTTGGGATAAGGTGAGAATAAAGTATTGTGAATGTAACATGGTGATGTAATGAGTGTTAAATGATGTGCTGTGGAGCAGAAAGGCGATTCAGAGGCGTTAAGGCGTGGGCCATCTTACCCGGGAGGACTCATAGGAAGGACTGGACTGGCCACCTGGGGCCCAAGATGCTTGGCTGGGCCGCTCATCCATACCTGTCAGACAAGGAGATGCACAGCTCAGTCAAGAAGTCAAGATTACTCAGAGATGCAATATGCATACTACAGGTACGGAGATTTTATCTCTCTCTCTCACACACACAAACAGGCCAAAGTAGATACAGTGTACACTGGTCACTAAAAAGTTTATGGAGCACCCCAGTGATTTAGTGGACTGGTATGTTTTGTGACAAAAAACATATACAGTTCTGGCCAAGATTATTGGCACCCATGCATTTTATGCAGATAATGTATAATATCTTCTGAAATAATTGGAAATTTAAATATCTTTCAGTCTTCACACATGTATCTAACAATTTACAACAGCACATAATCAAACAATAAGAATGAAAATGTAAAAAAAGTCTTTCATGGTTCATTGAAAAGTGGCCATGATTATTGCCACCCTTTAAGAACAATTCAATTAAATTTTGTTGTAAATTTCATCCAAAGATCTGGAGAGTTCTGGGGTAATGGTTTCAGCCCATACCATACACTGGACACTGAACCAAAATGGGCTTTATGGTTGAAGGCCACAGAGGTCCTATGGCAATGCAGATCAGTGCTTTGTTTACAGACGACAAAATGAAGCTTTTAAAGAAAAGAACACCCTATCTGCAGTCAAATATGGTGGCGGTTCCATAATGCTGTGGGGCTGCTCGGTCACTGGATGTCTTGCGTATTAAGGGCATCATGAAATCAGAAGATTACCAAGGCATTTTGGAGCAAAATGTGCAACCCATTGTCAGAAAAATGGGAGTCAATCGAAGCTCATGGGTTCTCCAGCAGGATAAAAACACACATCCAAAAGCACCCAGGAATGGTTCAAGAAAAAACGTTGGACTATTTTGGAGTGGCCAATGATGATTTCTGATCTCAATCCCATTGAGAACTTATGGCGACATCTGAAATGTGCAGTTGGTCAAAGGAATCCTTCAAACATTGAAGAACTGGAGCAGGTTGCAATTGAAGAGTGGGAGAAACTTCCGAAAACTGCAGAAAGGTACAGGAAGCTTATTGATGGTTACAAAAACTTTGGACGCAGTCATCATTCCTAAAGGCTGTGCAACTAAGTAATAGAAAAGGGTGGCAATAATCATGGCCATAGACAATTTTCAATTTGTTTTTTTCAAGATTTGTTTTTTGTTATTGTTTCATCATGTGCTGTTAAATGAAACAGATTAATGTGTGAAGACTGAAGGTGGTTTCAATTTCCAATTATTTCAGAAGATACTGTACATTATCTGCATAAAATGCAAGGGTGCCAATAATCTTGGCTAAAACTGTACGTGCTACCTACTGTGACTAGATATGTTCAAGATGAGCCAATGGTGTGCTGTCGTATTTCTTTCTCGTCTTTCTTGTCATTTCACTTTACTATATGAAAAAACTACTAATGCAATTGTGAAGCAAGGTGGACAGCCCTCTTTTCCCTAAAACAAAACAAGGTCAGTGTTTCCCACAATCTGTCTGAGTAGATTACTTTGGCACGGGTGGGGGAGGTGTCTAAAATGTTATTTATACCTCTGTTCAATCTATTCAAATAATGAAGTGTGTGTGTATATACTGTATATCCAAGTAGGCTATGTTTTGCTGGATTTTTATTGACACTTGATTTAGCAAGCTAAGAAGATTTTCGTTGAGTAGACACTCAAGTCTGTAACTATAAGCGAGGATGAGGCTAGCATTGACTAAGTTGCTACAGCAACATTAGGTGACCATTATACTCTGCTACACTATCGCTAGTTTTACAAAAGCAAATATACCATACAGCAAATTACAAATAGGTTACCTACTCAGCATAGTATGTAGGCTTCATTTCAAACTTCAATTTCAAACAGTACATGTTGCAGTGATTTATGGTCATTTTAGCTCACTAACACGCTTTCAGTGTTTGACAGCATTAAATCTCAGCACTTAAAATCAAGTTTATTTGCACACACCAGAAGGGACAAGATGTCAGCTCTGTAATTAATTAAAGGAGTAGGTCTATCTAATATCCACGGTCTGATCAATATATCCTTCATATCTAATTGTCAAAGTAATGCCAAATCATCTCCCCAGAAGTCTGGTTTAAGACGGATGCAACAATGCATCTTGATCTGTTTTTTCCACTGAAAAAGAATTAGAAGAGTGACTAATTAATCCGTTCAAAGGTTGAGCTTTATGAGCTAAAAGCCATTTTTCATGGTGTCATTTATTTTGCTTTACATAAATCATGGGCAAAAATGTGCAGCCTTGTGCTTAAATGTACTAAAGAGCAACTCCAACCTCATGATTTGGCATTGATATATGACCCGACTCCATCCAAACAGCTGAGCACTAAAACTTGATAAAACTTATTTTTAAATTAAACAAAACCTCTATGTTCCAAAAGTCAAACTGAGAAAATAGATAAACAAATAAAATCAATAACTTCGACCAAATTGCAAAACTTGAACATCTGGCATATGATGACAAATATAATATCTGATCTTCAGAATCAAATTTATGTGACCTAGTCAGTAAAAAGATATGACGGCTCAAGTGTTCTCGCTGTTTGAGACAATATTGTGTGACAGTAACAGCCCAAGTCCCCATGAACAAAACATAATTGTAGAGGGGGTAAAGCGTCAACATTTTCCAAGTTATTGATTGTCCCAGTTGTAATTTCATTCCGTCTCAGTATAATGCAATACTGTTTGTTCAATTTCACCTTCAAATAAAAAAAGATCAGATTTAAAGAAATTGTGCAGGCTACAAAAATGAATATTGCAAGGAATAAACAAAACTTTTAAGCATAAGAGTAAGTATATTTTTAACCTAAAATGTTAAATGATCTGCGCTCAGGTGCCTCAACAAGGCACTTGACCGCATGGTTAGGCATACAATCCAAGCAGCAGAATTTGCATGTGTGGAACATACAACTCTTTAGCAAAAGCAGCAGTGGATTTTGCACAGCAAAGAGCGAGCTAAGCCTGTAATCACGCAATCAAAATGTGTGGGCTAGTCTCTGATTCCATGCCAAAGACAATGTATAACCCTGCCAGTCAGTGTGACAAGCAGCACAACAGAAAGAGGACAGCAGTCAATTCAACTCAAATTAGCTCAACGCAGCCTACTTTGGCACTTCTCATGTGTCATTTAGATTATTAATCTCAAACACAGCACCTTCATAAGGATTCAGATGGTGAAAAAGATGGTGTGACACAGTGTTGAGGTACCCAGAACTGAAAAAGTACCACAATTCCCGAGTTGATCCACTGTAGATTTTCAAGACCTAGTGCTCAATTTTGTGGTATTTCAAAATCATTATTCTATTGTTATATTGCAAATAAATTCTTAGTCAAAAACACTAATCTATGTAAGACTTATACCGGGCGTCCTGGTGGCTCAGTGGTCTAAGGCGCACATCACATAACTGTGATACCCTGGGTTCAAATCCAGCCTGGGACTTATGCCACATGTCATCCCTCCTCTCTTTCCTGCATCTCTCTACTGCTGACTATTGAATAAAAGCAAAAATGCCCCAAAAAAGAACCTTTAAAAAAAATTATTATACACAGTTTAAGTTTGACATATACTTAACCAGAAAATCATGCTTGAGATGAGTATTGATAAGGATAAGTTCCATCCTGATGACCATGCTGTGTTGCTGCTAGTGTGCAGCAGATTCAGTTTATTATCAGTGGCTTTTTGACTGATACTTGTGCTGGTAATAGTACCCTAGTCAAAATTTTTATATTGTGACAACACTAGTGTGACATGTGACTATAACGATGGTCACTGTTAGCTCTTTGGGCCACTACCTGTCATCAGCGCCTCTCTCCAGTCTGATTATCAGCTCCTACCTGTAGCTCAAGGGTCTCCTCTCTGCACAGCCAACCAGCATAATACCATTATACACTGACACAAAAGGCAAAAAACAGCCAGAAATGCACAGGTTATAACATAAGTCTATTGCCACTCTACTTTGAAAATGTGAGGGTCTCTGTGCCAAACATGCACAAAATTCCACAACAAAAACAATAAGGAGGGTCTTCTCACACAATATGCTTAATGTCCTCTTTCTCCTTCATATCGGCACACTATCAAACTGCATATGAAAGACACCCTAACCATCATGAAATAGTCCTAAGGCTTTAGCCTAAACAAATCTAACTCAAAATGCCATGTGACTAATTCAGAGGAACTAATTCAGAGGAACTGTAAAGGAGTGGTTCAATAGGCATGTGCAAAATGCTTCCTCTGTGTTCTTGCATTAATGGGAATGGCTGTAGTGATATGCAGAGCCTGGTCTGCATTGCCCGTGCAATACTGGTCCAATTAACCATAGTGTACACAAGAGAATAAACAAATCCTGGTGCAAGAAGAGTTAAATACCCACAAGGGGAGGCTTGTAGCCGACGCAGAGCTGACAATGTGTGAGGAGCCTGTCGAATCAAGACAAGGCATGAACAAATACAGTATATCTGTCAAATATATCTGACAACTATTACGTTTTCCATATCATTTTATTACAGAAGCCTGACCATTTACATGAAATCAAAAGATATTTTCACATGCAACAACAGGACCTTTCAGTGTGTTTCAATTCAATTAAAAAAGTATTTTTTTTGTCTACAGATTTTCATAAAACCTGCCTAGGGCTAGTAGAGTCAAGTCAAGAAAACTTTTTACAGGACAAATTAATTAATATATAAAACCAAAAAGTCACCCTATCCATTTTCAATGTTATTTCATGTAAAGAATCAGGTACTGTATAGGCAGAGTTTTCATTTAAAACTTGCTCACTGAATTTTACAATGGATGTTTGTTGTCTTAGTCTTGATCTCTTTCTTTTTAGTGGCATACCTGCTATGTGTCGCCACATGGGAATAACGTTAAGTTTCTACTAACATTAGGCCAGTTAACCATCCAGGCAGGAGAGAAACAGGAGGAAATGTTTGCAGAAGTTTCAGCGCTGTAGAGCAGCATAACAGGCAGTCAATCAACCGCCTGTTTGATACAGAGCCATTGTTTTGCTTTGATTTAATTGGCTCACGGTCAGAGAGAGTGTATGGAGGTCAACAAGGACAAAGTTTGAGAGCAGGCAAACATCAAAGACTGTATATAAGTGAGCCATTCCAATGTTATCATGTCGAAAGGTTTGCAGCCAGTGTGGCAGGTGGCCCTCACTGATTTATCTGCAAAAGACCAATTTTACTGGCATTTGGTGCTTGGTGGGTGTTCTTTTTTGACCCTGGTTAAAGGTTCAAAGGTTGGGGTTGCAGTGATTTTTGACATCAACATGGGATCAAATACTAAGAATGGCTTGGAATCCCTGTTGTAAATAAAGTTGAACTTGCAAACTCGCAAAAAAAAAAAAAATTTGGACAATGGTAACGTCATTAGTTTATTATTATTAGAGTAAAAAACATCAGTGTCTACTCAAAGAAAAGTTACTAAGCTAAATGAAATGTCAATAAAAATGCAGCCAAAATATAGCCTACTTGCACACAACTGAAGAAAGTGCTGTAAGGACAGACAAGTGTCTGTGTTGTGTATAGGGCCCACAGAGAAGATTAGCCTCGAGACCCAGGGTGGTCTTCAAGAGTAGAGCCACGGGAAAGCTGGATATGCATGATATACAGGTTAGGGTTGCTGGTCAGATTGTCCACATCTAAATCACCCATTTAAACGGACTGGAGCAAAACTGAAATGGAGGAAAACTAAACTCACAATCTCATCTAGTGGTTTCTAAAACAGTGGTATGGAGGCCATTTTCAACCATAATAAATCATAACATACACTACAAGATACAGCATCAGGACAGGTGCTCCCAAGTGTAAAACAGGCAGACAGCAATGCTGAACTGAGGCTCTCATCCCTGTAGTGTCCCCTGTCACTTCATTGTCAAATCTAGATTACATGTGTTGAAACCTAAACACAACCTGGCTTTGTGGTATTTTGAAAACCATCACCCATCCTGCATTATACAGTTCCACATGTATAATCTATTGCATGTGCTGTGAATCATCATAATGGAAAACTGTTACACAGAAGTTGTCAGAGAGGTGTTGCAAATTCATTTATGTCTGTCTACACATTTAAGTATGATGTTTGAATGATTTACAATCACTCAATGATTTACAATCACTCAAACAGATGGCTTATAGTTCAACATTAAGAATTTTTCCGAATTGGCCAGTCAGGCCAGCAGGTTTGTGATGATGTTCACAAACTTACTGTTAGAGGCTTGCAGATTGCAGGCCTATTCAAAAAAGGCCAAACAACTATCCATATTCTGTGCAGTCTCTGCAGCAATATTTCCAGCAGAATTGTCATATAGGCCATTTGTAGGCGTAATGCTTTCTGTATCCTTATTTGGCCCAGACAGCTCAGTCAGTAGAGAATGACTCTCAGGCTCAGGGGCGTGGATTCAATCCCCACATATTGTTAACTATCACCTTTGGATAGATGAATGATTGTCCTGATATTATGGTGAACCTCTACAGTATTTAAATCCTGTGTAATTTAAAGGTGCACTACTATCTGTAGAATCAAAATATTGGGATCCCGTTCTCAAGTACTCATCTGCAAATAAAGCTGACATCTACATGATAATGACATGCACTTCGGCACAATAAAAAAAAAAATCCTGAAATACTGCAAGTTCATAGGCATATCACGTATTGTTTAGAAAAGGAGCCTTGGCTTTGCAGGAGAAATCGTGATAATCTACCACACACTTAAATTCTAAATGAATTTGCAACTTTGTTTATTAACCTAACCTCTCTGGGTGCTTTCTTGACTCCGATATCTTTGACTATCCTGTGTTTTCAAGTCAGGAAAGTAATTAGATGTCTTCTTTCAACTTTCCTCGGTTGTTAGCAACAAATCAAAGCTTTCTATGTTCATTGGCTACAAGAAAATTTATGGCACTTTGGTCTTAGAAGATTATAACTTCAGTCCATCTTTCCCAAATACCTACATATTCAGGTAGCTTAATCCCTGAAAACTAAGATAAACTTTTATACATTTTCAAATAACAATCTGATAAAAAACCTGGTATGCTTCGATTGTAAACATGGATATTTCATCATTGCAATAATACAGACAGAAAACAACCTATCAAAGCCCATAACAAGTCCGCTGGATGGGAGAATGCATGGCTGTTCAGAATTGTAAAGACGAAAATCCCGACAAAAGACTATTACTACTAGATAAACATTCAGTTATCTATTTAGAACAATGATTAGAAAAATATGGATAACCATTTGCTAAGCTGCAGTCTCACTGTTCTTTATGTAATTCATGAATGCACTGCATAGATTTGCAGTCTCACTTTTCTTGCCTTGTAGTGTTCTGGACATTTTTGTTGGTTATGGAGGTTCAGTACATGACACACAGAGTTTGAGAAACAGCCCTGTTTATTTCAATTCCCTGTACCCCCCCACCTGTTTTTTCTATTGGAAGATGGAGGCTACCATTGTCTTCAGCTTCCAATTACAATTGGACACCGATTACAAGGGAGGATGCAGGAGCGCTTTAATAAAATGCATGGCAGGGCCCGTTCTATAATTGAGAGGACATTTGGGGTTATGAAGGCACGGTGGCGGGTCACCTTATTCAAGGCGCTG
>OOFE01015137.1:5700-17678 GCA_900323365.1 Monocentris japonica | reverse complement strand
GAGTGTGAGAGAGTGTGTGTGTGTGTGAGGTTTTCTGTGTGTGTGTGTGTGTCTAAGAGAGAGAGAGAGAGAGAGAGAGAGAGAGAGAGAGAGAGAGAGAGATCACTTCTTATCTTCTCCAAACTTGGTGGCTTTTGTTTTAGAGCGAGCCTCTGTGCTGTCATGTGAAGTGTCTCGGTGCTGCCTGTGACTGTGCCGAGGCCATTTCAGATAGGAGCTGATGAACTGCAGATGAACGATTCTCACTTCCCTTAGACCTGAGCTTACATACAAACTCCTCCTCATTAGTTTTTGTCACTTGTCGGGTGCCAGCCACAGGAATAAATGAGACCACTATCAGCGGCTGCCTTGATAAGCGGCCTTATCTCATTAGGTTCCACATCAAAGTTAATCAGAGATGGGAATAGTAATTGGCCAACTACACAATGCCACAGATCATGGGGCTTTTGTAGTGTATGTCATCTCCAAAACATCAGCAGGCTGGGGCTGGAAGATAGGCTGCATCTGTTGGAGAGAGAGGAGGGGAAGAGGGAGAAACAGTGAGAGGGAGGGAGAGAAAGAGGGAGTGAGAGCTGAGAGTGAGTGTGCATGATGAAGAGAAGGGGGAGAGAGAGATAGAAAGAGAGAGAGAGAGAGAGGATGAGAGGGGAAAGGCGTAATGGCAGAGGCATAACAAGCAAGCTGCTCAGAATTAATGAGCTTACTCAATAAGAAAAGAATAACCAATCAGTGTGTGTTGGGCAAATATAATTTGGGAATAATTGCTTGATTGCTTTTCTATAGTAGGCTGATTTGACCACACACAAGAACTGAGAATTAAGATGTCAAGACAAGAATTAATTTGGCAAGCGAGGGCACACAAATGTTCCTCTCGCTCCTCACTCAGGCGGCTTGGGAGGCAGCAGAGACGCGGGTTGGAGCGCACTAATGATGAAAACACAGTGGTAGATTGCGTATTCATTTCCCTGTCTCCATTTTACATAAAGAGAGCCATGGCTAATGCCACAGATGTTGGGATATCATAAAAAAGTGTGCGTATGCTAACACATTTAATTGGCATTTTTGCATATGCCACTCCATTGTTGATAGCTAGTTGCAGCTGATTGTTCCGCTTGTGTCCTCATTGATTTTGGGGTGGCTTTTTTTTGGGGGGAAAAGGGTACTGTCTGGGGAGAGTAATTGGTGCGCTTTGACGCTTCCCATCCCCAAACAGTGCTTATTTCTGAAGTCTTCTCTCTCGATTGCCAATTCATGGAGGCTAAGAGTGTGTCTTTCATTACTCCCTACCTGCTTTGAGAAATCAGTCTCAACCTCCACTCACACACTCTTGTGTGAGAAGCAATGAGGAAATGTTTTTGTCCTCTAACAAAGTGCCGGTGGTCAGAGTAACACATTAGAGAATAACAGACAGGAATACAGTGTGGAGAAGAGCAAAACTACACCCACTGCAGGACCCTAATGGCCAGCTGCACCCTGGTAATGAAACACACACACACACACACACATGCACGCACACACAGGACACAAACACATACGCGTGCACACATGATCCCGATGCGCCATTTCCATTTACAGGGCACTGTATAGGGACGCCGATGTCCACATGGCAGGAGCTTATTAATAGTAATCATGGGGCATGATGCAGGATAGAATCTAACATTAGTGCTACATTTGGAATGGATTCAACCGGCCCCCATTTAATTTAGAATTGAATAAGAAATAAATCCAAACCTGACCACATGCATATGAATCGCCACATATATTTGCTCCCACATGCGTCTGGTACTTAGTTCCAATTAGGCTGAAAACACTGCTGCTGTGACAGAGGCTGCTCACACCGTCTCAGTTATCACTTCTCTGCAGGTTCCACGGCTAGGGCTATTCATTTTCAAATGTGTGTGTGTATGTGTCAGTGTGTGTGTGTATATGTGCATTGACATTATTTGAGCAGTGAGGTGAGTAAAGGGAATAAATAAGCAGGCAGAGGTCCTGTCATGATGATGTTATTGCCGCCCTGGCTTTGCCTGCAGCATTATAAGGACAGGCACATTGCCATATCCCTCACTGTCACACGCGCACGCATGCACACACACACACACACGCACACACACACACAACCACACACACACACACATGCTACCGTGTTGGGGATCTAGGGCACATGCCCTAGGTAAATTTGCTTTGATCCGCATTGCACCTAATTGAGTCACAGGCAATGTCTCTATTCCCACATCAAGGAATTTGAAAATGTTAGATTATTTTGCTGGGGGATTACACCTAATTTTCGTGTGTTACGCATTAACCTATTAGGCTGGCTCATCTGCATTGCTAATGCCCCAGTGCAGACAGCTGTCACTGCCTTGGAGAAAAAAAAACATGATCATGCAATCCTTGAATGAGTGATCCCCGCACCGATTAGTGGCAGTGAACTTCGCTGAGCCCAAGTGATAAGGCTGCAAAATTCCCAAGTTGCCAATAGCTCCGAAAATTATCAGACTGTAGGCAAAGGAGAAATTGTGCCTTCCGGCTCAGGGGCTTCAATCCAGGGTTTGCCCAGATTGACATTATTTAAAGCTATGGAAATGGGCTCTGGCTATCTGGAGGATTGCTAAAATAAGAAATTTTCCAGCAACATTTATGAATACGCTGACAGGAGAGGATAGGGGCAAAAAATATATATATATGCCATGTGCATTCTCGAAAAAGCAATTTGAGAGTAATTTCATGATTTTATGATCTAATCTAGGTAAATAAATAAACAGATATATGTGGAGGGAAAACCCATATGGCTGTAATATTCTTAAAGGACCTGAGCAATCTTTACTGAGAAGCTACTTTAACAGGAAGCACTATCTACTCTATGTGTGGACCAAGTGCATTGTTTTATAACCTGATACAGCAGAATTGGAAATAAAAATCCCTTCAATCACTTCCTGTTGTTTAACTAAGGCATACTTGCAATGCAACATTGAATTGAATACATGGAGATTGCATTATATTTGTTGGTCAGTAAAATGAATCCATGTTCCTGTTAGCAGATTCCGCATTGGTGCAGATTCTGTAATATCACTGCAGTGATGCCTCCATAGTGGACAAACATACACACTGCTGGCACATCAGCCCTTTTTAGCATGCACAAGCACTAGTGGTGAATTGTGAATGTGGCCATTTTGCATAGCTTAACACCAATTTGGGCATGGATCTACACACATCGACACAGGGTGGATAGTGTGTTTGTCTGTGTGCACGTGCGTCCCGTGTGTTTATCTGTCAAGTGTGTATGTGTCTGTGTATGGGTGATAGAGTGTGTTGTCATCACCTATGAGTGTGTGTGCTGAGTGTGGGGGGTAGCACTGTTCCTGAGTACCTATTGAAAGAACACAAACATCAATCGTTGGCTGGCCCCTCATGTTTCCAGCCTTGCAGGGTCACACTGTAGTGGTCACGCATGCACTCCTCCCAGGATGCATCTGTGGTGTTTTAATGATAGGCGGAATATTAATCCTGCCACGCTGTTGTTTCTTTTTTTTTTTTCTTTTACTTTTGTTTAAGCGCTATGCAAATGAAGTGTGTGTGTGTGTGTGTGTGTGTGAGTCTCAGGGCTGTGTGAATGCGGTACTGGACACTTCAGCATGCCTAATGGATACAACTTCATTGGATATGGTCATTATCATGGATGTTCAAGAGCAATGTGACCTCACATTATCACAATAGATCCCCCACTATTCCCATCCAGTCTAATCATGTATGGGCGCTGGGCACATACTATATCCACAATATCCACCTTGCCAAGGTTGAATTGATTTTATCAAGGTTTGGTTGGTTGCTTAATGAAAATCTGTGACTTTGAACAAATTCAATTGAATATCAATCTGTATAGCAAGATGCTGCAGTTCATAGTAAGAGGTCAACATAATTCTGTTCCTCCCATAGTGAAGTCTAAGAATAAGCGCCAGATGCAAGATTCAAGCCAGTATGAGAGCTAGTCTAGCATTGACTACACACATTGCCTATCTGTAACCCAGTGGCTATAGTCTGAATGTGGGGAGTTGCAGAGCACAAAGGCTAATCAATGTTGCGGTAGGAGCAGAGAATCCGCTGGCCCACCCTATTTGACTTAACTGCTCCGTTTGTGCTCCCACTGATCCTGTGGCCTTTGTGTACATTGTAATGAGTGCTGACATAATCCTGCGGATTTTCCTGGAGGCCAAACCCTGGCCACCCCCATCAGGCCTGGGGTTTCTCCTCCGACCAGGAGGGCCGCCAGAGGGGGGAAAAACAGAGCCAAAATGGCCCCCGACCCCCATGAGATACTTACATTTAGGGATGGTTTGAAGCTCTCTGTGATTGAGCTAGTAACCCATTTTAATCCTATTAACGCTAGCCAACAAAGGCTAAATCTGCTGCAAGACAGGCAGGGCTGGGGCAGGGGGTGGGGATAGGGAAAGGCTGGGACTGGAGAGAGATACTGGGGTAGGAAGGGGAATAAAAACATGGTTGAAAACCATGACAAACCAGAAAACAAAGAAAGAAAAGGAAAAAGACAGAAAATCATGAACAAAAAGCCCCATTGTGCCAAGCCAGTCTTAAAGAACCAATAGCCACTGTCAAATGTACACAAGGTTAACTCATTCAGCAAACATCCATCTTGGAGCTTGAAGGACATGTTACTGGCAGAACAGGGTAATAAATGAACAGCTAAGGGCAGTACAGGAAGTGAGTCCAGAGCCATGTGGGTGTTGGTACCTACGGGTCAAGGAACAAAAACTGGGGAGACTCTCAATGCACTTTTGTTCTGGGCGCATCATGGGGCAGTGGGGCCAAGTATGCTGGTGGTCCTTGCCCTAGCCCCATCAGAGAGGGAAGGCTTTTTACACAGCTAGTGTGGCAGCTTAAAATCCCCCATTGTAAGGAACAAGAGGGGAGTGACAGGGCCCATACAGACAGAAAGTGTTCTTTAGCCGAACAGGGCAGGATATGACTCTTTAAGGGGCAAGGGTGTGAATGGACAATAACTCCCATGAAGAATGAAACCCAGTGTAGGGAACATTGATACTGCAATTCCTCTCTAGGTGCCTTCAGTCATCCCTGATTGCAGTGTTACGTACTTGGACATATTCCCCTGCCCTTGCCCTCCTTTTCCGTCCCGCTCCCCAGCTCCTTCTCCCACCTTCCATGTCTCTCATCACCGCATCAATTTTTTCTTAATAGCCGCCTGATCCGGCAGCAAGAGCTATATATATGATTATATATATATTTGATTATAATTGTGAGTGCGGCATCCAAGTGATGAGGTATGATATGTCATTATAGCAGTGCAGGGTAGTCTTTGACATGGGTCATTAGAGACAGGAGCCTTAGCCAGAGATGCGACACACAGGCCATGAACCAAAACTCCAAGGGGAATAACAGCCACCCCTGTTCACGGCTCCAACATCATTATTTGGTTATAAAACCCTGCTTCTTCGCCCCTTTCCCTGTGGAGTATCTCCAGTGCGGTCTGGGAAGTGTGCATAATCAGTGCACGGAGAGAGGGGATTGGTTGACTGGTGGAGACTGACAGACAGGCAGCTCTTGTGAACCTCCTGTGGGGTCTGCCCTTCTCTCTTCCCAGGGCGAGGTCCTCTAAGTATCCTGAGATCCTTCTCTGAGACAGGCCACGCTTGCAGCAGCCTGGTATACATTTATGTATGGGTCTGACCTTTCCTATAATGAGTTCATATCATAACCATTGACCTAAAACAAATTCACAAATGTTCTCCACTGCTGAGGTGCGGGTGAAAAAGTGTGAGAAAGAAAGAGAGAGAGAAGAGAGAAAACCAAAGACCATATCAGTGAGTGTGACTAATATTGTCCTAGTGTAAAGTCCCACTTTATGAGTGTGTTAGCCGGGGGCTAATTGGATAACAGCTCATCTCAGTGCTGAGTGATGATGAAAAGGATGTGTGATAAAAATGCCATGCTACGAACCGTTTTACGAACCGATTGTTTACTGTGCAGACACTAAACACACCGAGGACAAAAAAGCAGATAATGATCTGGAGGCTCTCATGATTTAAATTTAAATTTGTATTTATATTTTTGCAAATCCAGCATTCTACCAACAGGGAGAAACAAATGAAATTTTAAATAAAAATTCAATTAAATGTATATATGTGTTATTATTTTTTGATGGCTATTTGACAAAACACCCCATCGTCACATCTCATTATCCCTCAGTTGCTGGTTTAATCATTACAGCAATATCAGTATAATTTGTTAATAATATCAAAAAAATATTAAACTTCTCCAACAGCGTCTGATGTTGTGACATGAACCGTAGGTAGTAAAGGGGTCGTCATGGCTATAAATAAGCTAAAGAATGTGTGTTATTATTTTATATGTTTTTTGGAAAATTCCCCTGGTGTTGAAAAAACTCAGGACACAATGTCAGTGGGCAGAACATTATGTTTGGTGTACTGCTCATTTCCCTACTTTCACTTGATATATAACATTTTTTGGACTGGTTGAAATTGTGATCACTCTGTCTCAAGACAAGTGGATTTATACAGACCAGAACAAATCAAATCCAAAATATTTTACATATTGTGATAAATATGACATGGCTGTGTAAACTCACAGTTTCAACACTTGAATCACTTTTATCATCATGATTTTATTCATTTTAATCACAGAGGACACATTTTGTCCCTGTTCTCAATAATCACTGAAATAAAAAGTCAAATCAAGTTTTAATAAACATTGTTTTACATTCACAAAATGTTTTTTTTCTATAACCTATTGTCTTACATACTATAGATTAGCATTGAAAGTATGACCTTTTTAACATAGCTAGCACGGTCCACTACACTAAGTACAATAATATGATATCTTGCGGGCCACACAAGCTGTATTATAACAGAATCTAATACTGTATCAGAAAAAAATATTTATATGTTCCAGTAAACCAAACAAATTGTGTCCAAAATAATATATGTTGTTGTGTGTGAGAGAGTGAGAGAGAGAGAGACAGAGAGACAGAGACAGAGAGATAGAGAGAATAAATATCTGCTGTGGGAGTGAGAGAATACGTAGACAACCCAGCTTGCGCCCTGTTCACAATAGAAGGGACCACCCGACCAGTTAAGACTGCAAATTCAACCAGGGGAAGTGGGATTGGAGGAATTGCTTGGCTTTATTGGATATGACCTCCTGGCTACAGGTATATGATAAGCACTTATCTGTTTGCACTAACGGAGCACATGCATTCAGAGGCTTCTTTCCGTCCTGCTGGAGTATTCTCCCATGTACTGTGTGCACCCTCCAATGCCATGCACGCGCACGCACCCGCACACACACAAACGCGGCACAAATGTTTACATCTCAGAAATAATATCTCCATACAATGGAAAGAAAGGCAGGAAAATAAGTAGCTGCCCACCCTGCGTCTCACCCCAGCTCATCCTTCTCATAATTAGCTCTCTTGTGCCGTTGTGCGCCGCATACAGCCGCCACAAAACAAGTGCTTCATGGGAGGAGGTATTTATCAGTTCATGGACAAACTCTTTTAATTCAGCGAGGAAGCGAGGGGGTTTTCAGCGCACACGGCTAGACAAGCGTATCACAAATAGTGCCAGGCAGGCAGATAGGGGCTCATAACAAGAGATCATCAGTAATTTTCAAAAGCACTGAGTTCCGCCACGCACAGCGTTCAGCGGGTCAGAAAGTGTACTTGACAGGAAATATGCATACTGAGTGGATCCTACTCCCTGCTTTTCATTTGCATTGTGTATTGATTTTTTTTGGTCCCATTTAATACAATATTATGTGTGGGTCTACGGCAGCTTTTAGGTATACCTGGAGTGGACCCGTTCCATTGGAGGCTTAATGATAATTGCAGCTGGTAGAGGCAAGCTCAGGTAGATTTCATTGCAGGGCCATCAGGGCCCTCTCGCCCACCTCTACTTCCATTCCCATACCCCCTCCTCACATTAGACACTTATACACACACACACACACACACACACACACACACAATAGAAAGAGGAGAAAAGGAGAAGGAATCGAGAGAGCAAAAATACTATATTTAATGATTTTTTTAAAGCAATCACTAGCCCCATTTGACCATTTACTACCAGACATGACCAAAATGACATTTT
Organism: Monocentris japonica; assembly: GCA_900323365.1. Lineage (NCBI taxonomy): Eukaryota > Metazoa > Chordata > Actinopteri > Trachichthyiformes > Monocentridae > Monocentris > Monocentris japonica. The sequence continues at coordinate 9,540 of OOFE01015137.1, read as the reverse complement.
CTAATTTGAGGAAGGTGCTCAAAACCCTTCAGGTTGCTTCTATTTTTCTACCTAACCTTTTCTAGACCCTACCCTGGGAGTCTACCCTGCACACAAAGATATTGATAGAGGACTGTGAGCTGCTGCAATGCAAATCACATCCCTATGCTTCCCAGGAGACCCGGATTAATGCCTTTATTGTAACACATTTGGTCACAGTGTCTTCCTTTGAGAAAAAATAAAGGCAAATATGTAGCTCCCTAATAATATGATACTTATCACTGGGTCTGCTTATAAAACGGTTAAACCATGACACCAAAACACACAAATCATATTATGGTCCTGGTCACGCTCCCTGTCTCTCTCTCAGACACACACACACACACACACTGAGGTTAGAGATTATTAAGCCGTCACAGACAGTGGCAGTGATAAGCGGCTATTTGGTCTACATATTAGACATAATTAAGGAGACATGTTGCCAAATAGAGCTGTGGATATCTTCATCTGGTCCACACATGACAGCATCCCAATCCTACCCTTGGATTTACAGAGACAAATGTGACTAGGGATGAACTCAGGTGTTAGGGAGCTCAGATAGTAATGCCTGTATGCATTAGGTCTTTCAGTTGGTCCGTGCCTCGCTGGATTAACGGAAGCTGACCAAAGTTGTATATCTAGGGAGGAGGCAGGGGCGTCGACGACAGTCGTCTTTTTTTAAAGGGCTTAATGCTCATCCCTTGTTTACATCTACAGCCACCAACAGACATGCACAAACATTAATGAGATTAAGAGGAAGCGCTGCGCAATATTTATTAGGCTTGACAAACACTTCTGGGCTTAGTGTGGTGGGAACAGGGTTCTCTCCAGGGGCCGGCGCTGGCACAGGCTGCCCAGGCAGGAGAGGCAGATGTCTCCCATTGCAAAGACGATCTGCCTGCCTGCCATCCTCAAGATGCCTGTTCCACACAACTTTAAAATACACTTGATGTGTGTGTGTGTGTGTGTGTGTGTGTGTATTCTGTATCTCTGTGTGCATGAGCCTGAAAAATTCCCTCCCTCCTTCCCACTCATCTTCATTTCCACAAGTAACCGCCTCCCTAATTTTTATTTTCTCTGTGACTGCTCTTATAACTTAAAAATGCAAATGTGTGGATTGTTTTGATCATTGATGAGGACCTCTTTGTATTGTGTGTTAACCTCCATTAGGCAGGATTACAGGGACAGAGCCACACTGGCATTTGGTAAGTGTCACAGTGACAGCACTTGGTGCTGGAATGCCCGGCTGTCACAGTCAGCTTTATCACTGGGCTTTCTCTCCTCCGAGTGTGGACTAATAAGCCTAGAAATTACAATTGCCTCCCTGCTGAATCCCTGATAGGCGGAAATAATGATATCAGTGCCCTGCTAATCTTCTTGGCTTGCCGCTTGGCATCAGCCTATTGAGGCACCTGTCATACTTACGTCTGATGAGATGAATTTAATCTCTCTGTCCGTAATGACAATGGGGGCCATTTTAATGTTATGGATGATATTTGTCAAGGTTTCCTCTCACTCTTTTTTTCAACTCTCCACTTTTCCTAGCACGTACCCAATTTGACACATTCTGTCAGAGTATCAGGACACTTGGACATTAGCTAAAGCGAACACAGATAGGAAGCCTTTCTTAATTTTCTTATTTAAACAACAACAACAACAAAAGTAAGCAAGTTGTGACAAGTACAATGTTTTGAAATTTAAATGGATACTACATAGCGGACTGTTTCTCGGAGTAATAGTGCTAGTAATAGTGCTAAGCAGATGCAACCATGGGATTTAAAAAATCCTTTCATTTGTCTGCTGGTAGTTATTACGCAGTGCTACTGGGTCATCCACTACCCCACAATGTCCTTCAACTCATTATGGTTTGGAAAATAAGCCGAAATGCATTTGAGAATATTCAAAATTCACACATAAGCAGTGTGTGTTATTATGAGGCAGACATGCCATCATAAAGGCCTGTGAGCTTTCAGTAGCAGCCATTAATTTTCTCTGGGTACAAGTGGAAAGTTCACAGTGGGACTCTATGGCAAAGAAGAATTTATATCAAATTAAATTATTTGATAACGGAGGCATCCAAGGTCCATCTTTTGAAAAATACTCCAGTCTACTCTCTCCCTGTTCTCCACTGCCTTGTTATGACGCATCAAGAGCACATGACAGCAATAGCAGTGACCTGCTTCGTGCAGCAGGAATGGAACAGAGAGCATTTAACTGAGTGTTTTGGAGAATCCAACAAGAGTGGAGACTTTCCATTTAGAGATGAGAACTAAAATATAATTTCATCACAGGAGCGAAATTTAAAAGTGTGAAAAGAAGGAAGGTCACGGAGAAGACCACCTGAGTGGAATGCGCCCACCGCGGTCTCAAAGAGAAGACCACCAATAGTAGCACAACCGTTATCTCACTATTCACATCCAACTATTCAACGGTGGTGCTGTAAACCTTGCAAGCCTTTATGAGTGCTGATTTCAAATTGAGACCAAAGAATGTGTGCTGGATATACAGGGTAGCTGAAGAATTTATTACAGTAATACCTTTAAGGACAAAGCTGCACATCGCCACAAAGCATCTCTGTCCCCAGTTCTGAATGTGTTTTATTGTGTTCAGCCAACACAGCCAATGGCAACAGAGTAAATGTTATGCCTTTTCATTAGCCCCCCCCCGACCCAAAGCTGCTGGAGGCATCGATTGTCGTCATAGAAACTCTGTCATTAGATAAATGACTGCTTCCCCGAGCTGTCAGATTAACTTTGACAGAACAATCAACACTATGTTATTTATGCCCGGCTGACAAAGAATCGTATTGGCTGGGCAAGAACTGAACAATCCCACTGTGTCCCTAGTTGTCCTATTCAGGAAAGTACTCCATAACAAAGCTTGACTTATGGAGCCTTGAACTTCCTTTACAGTCTATCTGTTTGTACATCTGAATCGTTCTCCTATGCAATGGAAATTAGGCCTCAGTTATTTATTGGCAACTCGTTGGGGTGGACTTCCTGTCTCGCTATGAACACGAAACTTGGTCTATACTCAGTTTTGAATTAGGTGAATGAAAAAGCAGCTGTTGCATGCTGCCCTGTTTACAAAATTATACCAACAGTTACTTTTTGTCTCCTAACAGTCTGGTGACACTTATTTGCAGCAGTGTGTCAAGGAAAGATATAACAGATGCACATTAATGTGACTATACGGAAGATGTTTGAAGTGAAGAACACTGAGGGAACAATAATCTTCATTGTGCTGATTTGATGTGCTTGGCGTTGACTACAAACACATCGTGCAGACAGTAGGTAGCCCACATCTGTTGCAGGAAGTTACTATATGGGATTCTATTTTCTATGGCTGTGTTTAATGCGTTAGCTAGGATTGAAAAAACACAAAAGATGCAGAGTTTACACCAATAAACATGGCCAAATGTTCAGTAAGTTTAAACCACAGCTAGTGCACACAAGTCGTTATGTGTGGGAACAGAATATCACCTCGCCGAATGCTTTGTTTCCATCTACAGTGTTTTTTTCCAAACTGATTGCCTCTCTGCTTTATGCTCTAATTTGAAATCTGTTCGGCTTTCCTGGGAGAGTATTGTTCTTTCCTGCACTGTGCTGTTAATGAGTATGGTTAAGAACATCATTATTTTTTAAGTATCGTTCGGGTGTTCACAGTGGGTGATCTCGACAATAATCTGTTTTCTTGTTTCATATCCAGAGTGACAGCATTGGCTGCCTCTTTAATACCCAGAAAATCATTAGTGCTGAGAATCTTTGGTGTGCCGAGAGAGAGAGAGAGAGAGAGAGAGAGAGAGAGAGAGAGAGAGAGAGA
>OOFE01015130.1:0-10559 GCA_900323365.1 Monocentris japonica | reverse complement strand
GAGCTACTGTAGCACAAATTGCTGAAAAAGTTAATGCTGGCTTTGATAGAAAGGTATCAGAACACACAGTGCATCGCAGCTTGCTGCGTATGGGGCTGCGTAGCCGCAGACCGGTCAGAGTGCCCATGCTGACTCCTGTCCACCGCCGAATGGTTTTAATGTTATGGCTGATCGGTGTATGTCAGTGTGACAATGTTTGGCCAGTTATCCCTGGGAATAAGAAAAATACTCCAACAAATTGAAAATTCTGTACATTTATTGTGTTAAATGGCTGAGATGGTGTTTTAGTTGTGTGTGTGTGTGTGTGTGTGAGTGTGGTTTGTAGTTTAATTATGATATTCTGTACTCACAGAGCATTTCTCCTCTCATCGCTCCGGGAAAGCTCTTCCACATATTCCTTCAAGTATGCCTGAAGCTCCTCGTAGGTTCCTACCATCTGGTTGAAGTTGCTGAAGAGAGGCAGCGATATCAAAGACAAGGACGACACTCAGCCTCTCTGTGTGTGTGTGTGTGTGTGTGTGTGTGTGCATCTGTATTCTGAGAGTGGGAACATCTTATGCCAAAACTTGCACCATTGAGTTGTATTCTGATTGGCATCTGAGAATATATTACGTGATAAGGGGTGGAAATGGAAATATGGGCAAAGTAGTGGGTAGATAATAATGAATTAGCAACATAAAATAGTCCATGATGGTTTGTGATATGCTTATTTAACTTTTTAGAAATTTTCAATGGTATTATTAAATTCCAATGGAATGTAGTCACTTGTCAGCTATGGGTGTCAGGCACTTACAGCGGCTATTCAAATTCAACTAGTAGGCCCCATATCTCAGTCCAAACCTAGAGCATAACGTGCCACGTAAGCATTGTGCAGCTACTCACTCTCTGTCCACCACCAAGCACTGTGTGTCATTTTCTTTGCAGATGATGTTGGCTGAGCGTACGTCCTCACTGTGGAGATACATGTAATGTTCAGTCAAACAAATGTGCCAGTGAAACCAATCGTATTGTGATTATTGCATTAATATTGTGGGTTCAATCCCCATGTAGTGTAAACTGTAACTTGTAAGTCGCTTTGGATAAAAGTAATGTAATGTAATATCGTTATTCTGCCGCGTGATGAAGCACGTCTTTGTCAGCCTACAAATATCATAACAACCCACAGCCTCCCATTATAATAATAATAATAATGATAACAATAACTTCATTTATACAGCACATATCAAAACAGAGTTACAAAGTGCTTCACAAGAGTAAAAACAGCCGAGAACAGGAATAATGAGATAAAACAGAATACATAATAATAAAATGCAAAAAATAAATCAAATAAATACAAAGTACAAAAATGAATACAAAATAAATATAAAAAAAATAGTATATATAATCATTCTGGCACAGAAGGGTAGGTCAGACAATGAAAATTTAAGAAAAAATTATTTAAAGCTGGCAAAGGGTGAAAATCAATAAAAAATGGTTACCATAGTGGGATGAAATCAGGTAAAAGCACGTTTAAAGAACCAGACACCCTGCCGGAGCATCTCAGGCTGCGACTAGGTTTGTAAGGGGTTAAAAGCTGTTTGTAAGGTGTAGCTGGGTGCCAGGCCTGCAAGTGTCTTAAAAGTGATTAGTAAAATCTTAAAATCAATCCTAAAATGAACAGGAAGCCAGTAAAGTGAAGCTAAAACAGGACTAATATGTTCTCTCAATTTTCAGGTTCTTGTTTGAAAGAAATGGTCTGATCTTAGAAACTTTCCGTAGATGTAAGAAACAGGATTGCACAACTGCACAACTGACATGTTTGGCTAGATTCAGCTTTTTGTCAAAGATGACGCCAAGATTTCTGCAGGTTGGGGAGACTAATTTCCAACTAATTGTGACTAATTGCTTAATATTGCTAGGATTTATGGAGAAATAAAGCTGTGTGTCATCTGCGTAACAGTGGAATCAGAAACACTGTTGTGTCTGAGTATGACATGCCCCAGGGGTAGCATATCAATTATTATTATTTAGCTGATTCTTAGTTACTCTGGAAAAGACTGCTGTCTAAATACCTGGAAAGTGGATGGAAATTAGATTTAGATGAAAATTTGTTGATTGCTTGTGGGGAAATTAGATCATCACAGCAGCAGATAATAGGATATGGATAAGAAGGAAAAGGCAAATAGAGAGTCCTGAAGATATCACAACAAACAATCACAACAAATGGACATCAATAATATAAGAAATATAACAAATAAATAGATAAAGATACGCTCTCATTATTGACAGATTTACAGGTTTGAAGTTTTGATGTGTGGCTGTTAATAGCCAATGAGAGCCCAATTTACAGTGAGGTGAGGCGGAAATGCTATGTTAAAAAGTTATGTTTAACAAAGATAACCTATAACCAATATGAGGTCCTTGAGATTAAAAACTTTGGGAGCTCTTATCCTACAAGGAATGTACGCTACCAAGCGAGTTAATGTAAAACCATCTTGCCTCAGACAGTGTATAGGGAATATACCTGATGAGGGCTTTCTCGCCAAAGTAGTCTCCCACCCCCAGTGTCTTGATTTCCTGCGGTTCAGTAAAACCCTCTGTGGTCTGAGTGACTGATACCTGTAGACAGAAGACACACTCTTCAAATAAAATTAGCATTTATTATGGTTTTGAGATAAATCATTTTATATACACTAAAAAGGCAAGCAAAGACTTCGAGTTATGAGTTATGAGTGAGAAAAAGAAATGCAGATATCTCACCTCTCCTTTTGCTATAATAAAGAAAGTGTTCCCCTCTTCCCCCTCTCGAATAATGTACTCCCCTCTATCAAAGTAGTCCTAAAGAGACAAACGGTTAGTCGATGATTTTATTGTAGAACAGATACTATATAGAGACACTTGCTATGGAAAAACGTGCATGAAAATTAATAGTGATTTGTGAAGACTCACCACTTCAAGGCAATCAACAATCTTTGCAAGTTTTTCCTCAGGTAGTTCTCTGAGTAGAGACACACTTTGAGAGACATAAATTAGTTAGTTAGTTAAGGTTGTAGCAACTGATAATGTAATAACAAAATAACAAAATGTAATAAACAGTCACTCTAAATGGGATGAAAATGTAATAAAACCTTTTAATAACGTCAGATTATTCCATTAAGTGGCAATTATTACCTCGTGCATATTTTTAACTGATGATGTAATGATAATATTAACTAGTATAATAATAATATAACAACTCTTACAATATTAGACAATTTTTTTCATATTAACAGTTATAATAACATGAAATTATTACATAATCCAGCAATTTAAAAAGGAGTAACATTAACAAATTTTTACATTTTTTACTTATTTAGATGGACATTTTTTAAATCACATTTAGCTGCTACAAGGGGTAAACATGCAGTTGTGGTTCAGTTCAGTGATTCAGTCCTGACTACTATAATTCTTTTAACCTGATAGGCCGAATGACTCTGAGGGGTGTAAGAGAAAACCAATTGGCGGTCAACTGAAGGGGGTAAATATGATTAGAAGTACTATTTCCTCGCATGAGATTGAAAATGTAACAACACTGATTTGTATGGAAATCGGCTCTAGGAAATGTCATGGAGGAACATTTTGAAAGCGGAGATATTTCAATGGTAAAAAAATAATTGTATACGAAACTGACAGAAGGTCTCAGTAGTCTTTGTACCTGCGCAGGAAGCTGAAGCACTCTTCATGTCTGGCCTGGGTGGTTCGCATCATGATAGTCTGGAAGGTCTGACGGTCCAACACCCAGATGTGAGACTGGGACACAGCTGGATGAGAGTGAAACCATTAATATCCTGTTATGGCCATCTACCTCATCTTATTATCATTAGTATGGACAATGGTGAAGTATCCTTATGAATAAGCTAGCTCATTTCATAGTACAAGTGTATTATAATACATTGTATACATTATTTTATACATTACAATCACATTTTATTATTATTATTATTATTATTATTATTATTATTATTATTATTATAGTAGCAGTAGAAGTAGTAATATCCTTGGTTTCAATGGAGAGTTTTAGTGTCCCATGGTTTAAATGGTGTTTCAGAGGCTTTTCCACCCTGACAAGAATACAATTCTGGGGGAAAACACTGAATACTTGTAATTCTTTTTTATTTTTTTCCAAGCACTGTCAAGTCAAATCTTTTTTCTTGCCCATTCTCCTGACTTCTCAATTGTGTCAAGCCATACAAGTCCTTCTTGCGCCTGTCTCCCCCCCTTCATCTACACTGATTGAAGTGGACTTAACATCTGAACTCAATTATGGGCCATAGCTTTTACCTGGATTCACCTGGTCAGTCTATTTCAAGGAAGGAGCAGGCGTCGCTCATGTTTTGTACAATCAGTGTACACTGCAAAATGTTGGCATAGCAGTTTGCAGTTGATATGGCATATGCCAGAATAGTATTGTTCAATAAGATATGGATGATGAATTTTAAAGTGGATTTCTCCCTCTGTGAATTCCCATCTGCTCATGTGCCATGGAACAGCTGCGACACGGTTGTCAAACACATATAATATGATACACACTTGAGACTGAATGCATGTATATTATCCCAAAGGTGTGAGCTGATAAGAAAATGGAAGTATGTGACAGTGGGTGGTGATTGTTCATCTTAAAGGGGAAGTGCTGCTGCAACTCACCTTTAACAGTCGCTGTTCGCTTACAGTTGTACAGTATGGCCAGTTCTCCAAATGCCGTCCCTGAACGCATCTCCCCCAGCAGCTTCCCATTCTGGATGACCTCTAGCAAGCCCTCTGCAGTGCAGAAAACAGAAGTCTCACAAACAATCAAAAATTTATTTGATCATCTAAATGTTTGGTATATTCACTTACGTTTTTGAAGAGTGTGGCTGTAATATGCATTTAAAACAAACATGTTGCAGCAAGTATGTTAAAGTAGTAATCTACAAGATCCTTATTTTTCTTTTTTTTGTCAAATTTTGTCTCTATCTTTGGTGCTCAGCGCTCATTGCCGCAATGTTTTTGCACTGCACTTCCCAAAGATCACCTGCCAATCAAACAATATGTCCAATACTGTGACGTGTTTTTCCTTGGATTTTTTGTTGATAACATTTGGATTTCTATAGGTGGCGCTCTTTTCTATGGTGGCTATCGCTGCTCATGCTTACAACCCAGTTCTTCTTCTATGTATTCCAAACAAACCGGGAAACATAAAACACATCACGTAAGTCGTCGGGGAGATTTGAAACCTATCCCCTAAATTTGGTTTCTGAGGTACAGCTCGATTTTAAGGCAGAATAAGAGGAGGAAGAAGAAGAATCCTAACAATAACAATTGCGTTCCAGCAGCAGCGGTGCTTGGACCACTAAAAATAAAAGGAATACAGTAAATCATAATGTAAACAAAACCAGAAGAGGGGTGATAACAGTAGCACCATGCTCCATTTATTAATTGGGCCTTATTTTGTCAATGTTTGCAGGCACAATAAGTGTCAAAGAGCCAAGAGGCGACAGCTCCAAAAGACCTTACTCTACTGTATCAATATGGGACAAACGAAAATCCTATCAGCACTACAGATATGCTGAGCCAACCTGCAAGTACGTAGAGATAATTGCCAGGTTCCCCCTCCTGGATGACAAGCTGGCCCTTGGTGTAAACCCTCTCATACATACAGTCCACCATCTCCCTCATGTGCTGCGGCTCCAGCTTCTTCAGGAAGTCATTGTTCATGATGGCATCATTGATGAGCTTCTTGGTGCTGGGAAAGAAGAGAGTAAAGAGACAAATAGTGCCAAAAAGTCACGTCAAAGGTCTGTTGGACCAGAAAATCAATGTTCCCCAGGCGTGTTCCCCTTCAGAGTGAATGCCAGTGGTGGAAAGCAAGTAAGATAAGGGATTACTTTCATTTATCCCATATGCTATAAAATGAGCCAATACTGTGATCACAACCTAACCTTCTAGATCAGTAGGGGATTGGATGCCAGGTGGCTCACAGAGCTGTTTCTGACAAGAATACCAGTATGTTTTTTAACAGACCTGCCTCAGAGGACTGGGTCTTACAAATTTGGGTCCTGGCTTCAATCCACTACATTAATCTCTTCAGTTACTATCAATTCAGCTTGCAGATTTCATCTGTGTGTGTGTCCCTGATTACCACATCACAGAGATGATGTGCTAGTTTATTAACCAAAAAAGGAGCCTTGTGAATGGGCCTGAGAGTAGTGAGCAGGGGAAGCAGCATTTGTTGCGTAATTGAAGCCCATAATGACCCAGCCCACACGTTTAGATCCCACGGCCTTTTGTTTCCCCCCCGTATGTCTTCTTATTATCCTCCGATGCTAATACAGGCTTTCAGATCTGCAACAGTGGGGTGACAGTACAAAGGCTTTGCCAGAGCTGTCTTGTCCTCCTGCCAATGACATTTCCTTTGGAAGTATCATAGTTGAGAGTCTGCACCAGACAAACCCTTTTAATGAGAACATTTGGTAGAAAATAAAAGGGGTTTGTGCATTTGCAGAACTTGATGTTTGCCATTAGCCCATGTAGTGCAAAAAAAGTAGCAATTTAGTTTTTTAGGTATATTATATGTATTATGGCGGCAGGTTGTCCTAGTGGTTAGAGAGACTGACCCATGACTGGAGTAGACATACACTTGCAATTGCACATATTTATATATTTTCATATTTTTCAGATGCTTGATTTATATTCTATATTTGATACCGAATGTAAATAGTGTGCTTCGTTTTTTACTGTAAATATTGTTTTTGCTACTGTTGTTTTTTTGCACAATCCCGTGAGCATTGACACTTTTCATTTCACTGCACATCCTGTGTGCGTATGTGACAAATAAAGTTCTTGACTTGACTTGACTTGAAGAAGGAATGGTCTGTGGACCACCAAGGCTGCTCAATCGTACTAAAATGTAACTTTCCCTTACATATACTACTTATATTAATTTCTTCAGAAATCCCAGTCTAACTGTATGTTCAGACAGTAGGTGAAATTTCCCCTCATATTACTTGGATGAATTTGATTGCTTGACTTGAAAAATAAGGGTATTTGAGGACTTTGAGGAATGTTGAAATTAATGTTTGTGTGTATGATTTCTTGGGTCAAGGGGATGTTGATTGAGTTGTCGGTCACAATACACTTCCACCCTTTAAATTAAGTGCTCAACTAGCTAGCATTATTGGAAGCTAGTAGCTAGCTAGTAACTAATAGCTAACTAGCTGCCACTTTGCTATGATGCTATGCTTGATGCCAAGTAGTCGCTAGTTAGCTATTAGTTAGTTCGCTATATCACAAGGACAACTTAAAAAAACATCTATCAAATCATTGTGCACATAAATGTATCATCTAGTCCTGCCTCACAACTGACTGCAAGCAAGCCTGCTTTTCTTCTTTGCTTATTTTTGTACTCTCCAGGTGAAGGGTTGTATAAAATTGGATGATGTGACACTGCCACGATTACGGACGCCTCCTTGTTGGATTTTCTTTCATAGGGCAGCATGCCCAAAGCAACATTTCTATTGGCTGGCCAGGCAGATTTGCAGGTCAAAGTTCACCACATGTGAACTCTGGATGAAGTTGAACATTTTTAACTGGAGCGAATGCGTCTTTGCCTTCACCTAGAGTTGCGTCCATCTGACTCACCTCTTTAAAATGACTTTGCATGAATTTGTTCTGCCTCTAATTTTATTAATTCTGTCTAAATGTAGGGTAAGGCTAGGAGGTCTCTACTTCACGTTAACACATTTTACCAGTAACTTACTGTGAGTCTTTGCGAACACAAGCCCTCTCTATGGACATGTGCAGGGCTCTGAACCCCCCGCAGAAGTTCTCGGAGGTGGGTTCGGCGGAGACGCCCTCTTTGGCTTTGAGCCTGCGGTGGACTTCCACAGCCACCCTGTGGAATCGGCTGGGACCCTGGTTGATGACGCTGAGCAGGCGATGACTGTAGCAGCTCGGTGCAGGCGGTGAGTGCACCAGGCTGTTGTTATTGTAGCCGATGGCATCCTGGAGCTTGTCGATCTGGGAGATCTTGGCCTCCAGCTCCCTTTGGAGATGCTGCAGCTGGAGCTCCTGGGCACGAAACTCTTGGTCCCGGTGTGCTAGCTCCTCCTCTAGGTGAGCAATCCGTAACCTGAAGATCAGCATCAGTTTACACACTGGAGTTTCGAGACCCTCCACTAGCATTTTTTTAACTACTCAAGGATGGAGGACAGTGCTACAAATGAGCGACTGGCATTGGAAGACATTTTTTGTTAAGCCAAAAAACCTACACTTCCATTGAGAGACCAAAACAAGTGCAAGAAGAAGAAGTTACTCATCCATGATTCCAGTTTTCAGACACGCTGTACATCATACATTATCCATAAGACATAATGTATAATATAATAATAATACACACAATAGACAGCATACACATTTACATGGTCAGTGTCTAACCTCAGGGGCTCTGTGTCCCAGACGGGCGGGTCCCTGTTGGTGGAGGCCAGGCAGGTGTTCTCCTCAGCCCGCGGGGCTTTTATCGAACCGTTGCCCATGGCCAGGCGTTGGCTGGCCACCATAGGAACGGCCCTTCGGTCAAACTCACCCCAATTACTGTCTGAGAGGTCGTTTTGCGATGGGGCAAGGGGCCCTTTCTTCCTCGATGCTTTCTTTGATGTCTTAAATACTAAAAATATTTGATATGATTGTTTGACTGATTGAATTTGTGTCAATAAATCATAAAAATGTAAATCAATAAAATGTGTCAAATATCTTGTATTCAATTTAACATAACAGAACATAACATAAGCTTACCCAAAGTGTGCCAGCCTTGCTACAGTGACATACACATACATGCGTATGTATCCTTTATAAAACCACATTCATATATATATATATATATCCTTTATATTTCCTTATATCCTACATATATGACCTTTATAAACTCTCATGCAACTGGTTGAACAAAATGCCACACAATTATTACTGGTGCTCATTAGGAATTGCCATGAGCACATTATAGTCTCAAAATCAACAAGTACTTTTTTGTACCATGCAGCCTGCCCTACGCAGATACCGTGCAAGTTTAGATCGAGTCCATCTATCAAGAATGAGTATCAATAAACTTTTGTTATGTACTTACAGTGTGGCTGAGGAAAGCATTCAAAATAACATTCCTGCTGATGAAAAACACTGACTTTCTATTCACGGTTGTACACTCCCTCCAGGATGTAACCTCATGTTACTTGGTCGCTGTCGTCAAACACAATGACAGCCACCTATGCTGGGAGGGTTGTTGTACTATTTGCAACTGAGGCACCAGGAGCGGGGGTTGCTAATGATGTGGAAGGATGAGGCATCCCCTGGTGGCCGCAAGGCGTCTGACAAATACATTTTTTACACTAGGAGATGAAAAGTTAACAAACCTTTAAACCTTTAAAAAACAACCTTGAAATAAATACACCTTGAAATAATGAACAGACAAATAGATACTATAGATAGATAGATAGATAGAAGGATAGATAGATAGATAGATAGATAGATAGATAGAGAAAAATAAATTAAAATAAAATATAATAAAATTTAAAAAACTAATTAAATTAAATTAAATTAACACACAGTCTGACTTATATTTCTTATATTTCAAAATAAATTCCTAAATACATTTGACAATAATATATCCTGGCAAGCTATTTCAAAATATTCAAAACATATAGTTATACACTACCGTTCAAAAGTTTGGGGTCACTTAGAAATTTCCTTATTTTTGAAAGAAAAGCACTGTTTTTTTCAATGAAGATAACATTAAATTAATCAGAAATACACTCTATACATTGTTAATGTGGTAAATGACTATTCTAGCTGCAAACATCTGGTTTTTAATGGAATATCTACATAGGTGTATAGAGGCCCATTTCCAGCAACCATCACTCCAGTGTTCTAATGGTACATTGTGTTTGCTAATCGCGTTAGAAAGCTAATGGATGATTAGAAACACCTTGAAAACCCTTGTGCAATTACGTTAGCACAGCTGAAAACGGTTTTGCTGGTTAGAGAAGCTATAAAACTGGCCTTCCTTTGAGCTAGTTGAGTATCTGGAGCATCACATTTGTGGGTTCGATTATACTCTCAAAATGGCCAGAAAAAGAGAACTTTCATATGAAACTCGACAGTCTATTCTTGTTCTTAGAAATGAAGGCTATTCCATGCGAGAAATTGCCAAGAAACTGAACATTTCCTACAACGGTGTGTACTACTCCCTTCAGAGAACAGCACAAACAGGCTCTAACCAGAGTAGAAAGAGAAGTGGGAGGCCCCGGTGCACAACTGAGCAAGAAGACAAGTACATTAGAGTCTCTAGTTTGAGAAATAGACGCCTCACAGGTCCTGAACTGGCAGCTTCATTAAATGGTACCCGCAAAACGCCAGTGTCAACGTCTACAGTGAAGAGGCGACTCCGGGATGCTGGCCTTCTAGGCAGAGTGGCAAAGAAAAAGCCATATCTGAGACTGGCCAATAAAAGGAAAAGATTAATATGGGCAAAAGAACACAGACATTGGACAGAGGAAGATTGGAAAAAAGTGTTA
>OOFE01015126.1:87639-104704 GCA_900323365.1 Monocentris japonica | reverse complement strand
GGATCTGTGGAGCTCAGCCAGAGTGACCATCGGATTCTTGGTCACCTCTCTTACCAAGGCCTCTTCTCCCCCGATTGCTCAGTTTGGCCGGGCGGCCAGCTCTAGGAAGGGTCCTGGTTGTTCCAAACTTCTTCCATTTAAGAATTATGGAGGCCACTGTGCTCTTGGGAACCTTCAATGCAGCAGACATTTTTTTGTAGCCTTCCCCAGATCTGTGCCTCGACACAATCCTGTCTCTGAGCTCTGCAGGCAGTTCCTTCGACCTCATGGTTTGGTTTTTGCTCTGATATACATTGTCAGCTGTGAGACCTTATATAGACAGGTGTGTGCCTTTCCAAATCATGTCCAATCAAATGAATTTACCACAGGTGGACTCCAGTCAAGGTGTAGAAACATCTCCAAGATGATCAAGAGAAATGGGAGGCACCAGGGCTAAATTTCAAGTGTCATAGCAAAGGGTCTGAATACTTATGTCAAGGTGATATTTCAGTTTTTCCTTTTTAATAAATTTGCAAAAATTTCCAAAATTCTGTTTTCACTTCGTCATTATGGGGTATTGAGTGTAGATTGATGAGGGGAAAAATGAATTTAAACGATTTTAGCAAAAGGCTGCAACATAACAAAACGTGAAAAAAGTGAAGGGGTCTGAATACTTTCTGAATGTACTGTATGTACAGGCTGCATAGAACATGCACAAAAAAAAAATCAGCCTGTTTTTTTGTTGAATAAACTGTATGAGCAGAGGAAACAATTACAATTTCATGTATTAATTTACAAACATAAAGCATTTTATTACAACTAGCAAGAGGATATATGCACTATTGGAGACCCACTGAAACAGCAGACGCTTTTTCTTTCTACAGTAACTTGTTAAAGAAAGTCTTAATGAAATCCCAAAAAACATCACCACATCACTATGAAACATGAACTCATCTTTCAAATTACAGAATCTTTTTCAAAATACAGATCCTATCGGTAACATGACTGTGTACAATATTTACATTTCACAGTATTGACAGAAGTATGTTACCGACAATCTTACAGTTTATGTAGACAAACTATAAATTAATGAACCAAGCACACCAACCGAGCAAGTTCGACTTGAATCTCATCGTTTTGTCTCAACGATTCAACAATGAGACAGCAACCGTAGCCATTTGGAAAACATTCATACATGAAATGGATGGCCTGTTCCATAGAAACAGCTGTCAGTGCTTGTTTGCTACATAAAGCTACTGGCTAAGTGAGGTTGTTAAATGGACCAAGGCTGCTATAGAATTCTTGTTTGTAGTGAATATATATTTTAAACCACACTTCCCATGTAACAAAACAAAACATGTATATTCTATATGTTTTTTTTTTTGCACCCATACATGAGCAAGGAAGAACATGAAACCCTTGCAGCCAAGGGTAAAAGGCATTGTCATTACAGCAGTAGGCTATATTGCACAAGCAAGTAAAGTCAGCATTCAGGAAATGGTTAATGAAAGAAAAATGAGCAGAGACTTTTAAAAAAGGCAAAGAAAGCTAGTCCTAGAGACATGCATCTCTATTCACAGTATTCATCAATCAAGACTAAGGTAGTTACAAGAATATCCTGCCTACATCAGTTTGTTTGAATATAACTAATGGTCATAAAGGCAGAAGACTACAGGTGGCCACAGTGATTTTGTTTTCTGTTCTACAGGCTGTAGCAGCTGCATTTGCCTGAATAAAATATGAACAACAGTTAAATAGCATGCGGCGAGTGTAAATGAGAAAGGAGGGAATTGTCCCACTGTAGTTGCACTGAAGCCCACGATGTAATATTGGCCCAGCATCAAAGCACATCTGTAACTAACAAATATCTCAAGTGCAAAAAAGGCAGCTCTAGCCTAATGTCAGCAGAACATGAGGCAAACAGTTCCAGTGTAAAAGCAGATGAATAGTAAGTCTTTCCCATCCGGTCCCGTCCTATTTATTGGGTGTGATCTTGTCCAGTCCTGGCCAGGCGGGGATGTAGTGGCGAGGCAAAGTGCCTTCCATCAGCCTTTCCATCCACAGCCCCAGACGGTCCAGTTTGTGGTGGATCTGCAGGGTGGATATGGAGCGGGAACGGTTGCACTTGCGTGGCGGGTGGTCGTCTCGGGAGCTGGATCTTGATCTCCCCCCCGAGGTGCCCCCTTCATCCTCAGAGGACTTACTGTCCAGGTCTTCCCCGGTGTAAACAGGCTTAAAGAGACAAAGGTACTTTTTGTGGCCGTTAAGCGCCAGCACGTAGCCGGTGTAATCCATTTTATGGTTGCTGCCATCGTCCTCGTCTGTGTCAATCTGCATGGCATCCTGGGCATATTCCAGCAGCGTGTTCATCCACTCGCTGTGCTTGTCAATATTCAGGAAGGAGAAGTGCAGCGTCAGGGTCCTAGGAGACAGAATGTCAAACGAATGAATGTGATCCAGTGTCTATGAACATGACAGCCCTTTTAAGTTTGTTTTTGAATACATAGAATAAAGTGTCTGTTACGCAATGATGCTTGTTCCGTATTAGGTAAAGTGATTGGTCAGCTCACCCTGTGAAGGAGTAGACCTCTTTGGCAAACTTGCTGAGGAGGATGTTCTTGGAGGCGTCTGTGAGGACCAGCACTACGTTCATGTGTCCTGGCCTCAGCTTCACCAGGTTGCTGGTGTAGGTGATGTCTGTCAGCTCCGTCACCTCCACAAAATTCTTCTTCGGAGGCCGACTAAGATCCACAGAGCAAACATAGGGAAAACCATTATGTGGCGCTAGCCCCAACATTAGATCCTGCAGTTGATAAAGTGTTAGTGCTTAAATATTAAATGCAGGCTTGCCTTGTGCCAGCATTCCCCGGCGACCCATTTTCTGCTTTTGTTCCATCTTTTGCCTTCGGTTTTGTCTGCTTATCTTCACTTGAGTCACTGAAAGAACAGCAAAGCAGTTTCTTCTGTGTTTAATTTTTTCCCTGAGGCCATGCGTTGGAGTAGAAGAGTGAAACTAATACCATGTCTTGGTTTCTCTGGCATGCCTTTATCTTTCAGTTGTGATATGGTTACAGTTTGGCAAGTGAAGCACAAAAAAAACATGCATCGTCATGCTTCGTCACCTCAGTAAGTAAACCCACCTGAAGGCCTGGATGACCACCGTTCCAAACAAGATGAACAAGGCAGAGAAGATCAGAGACAGAAGAGGCATCATCTCACGCCTGCAAAAATCATCACAGGTGTCTTCATACAACAAGGGTCATTGTACTGACATCGCAGACATGTTCTTCCATTACAGGTGGAGGAACACCACAATGTTGCTTGCAGATTCCTTGAACTAGTTAAGTACAAAGTTGCTGTCTTAGCTAGATTTTCAGTATCAGGGGCACCTTCATCCCAATCTTTAGTATTTGTGGTATGGCTTAATTGAGGCTAAAATAAAACTACATTTTGCTCTTCCACTCTACAAATATTATACCAGTAGTTACAGAAAAAAATACTTGCTTATACCTACCAGTTATTATGCAAAATATCATCAATGACTTCAGAGAGGTAGTCATAAGATGCATAGAGCCATCGGATTACAAACATCTGTAAGGGAAGAATATTACACTATCTTAGACACACGAGAGTATCTTGTCCAATCAGAATTGGTCATATGATATTTAACAGAAGCAATACTCTGAGGCTGTAAGGACACGTACAGAGGCAAACTCATTGTTGAGCTCAGGCAGCATTGCATCATAGCTGAGTATGGAGGGGTCCTTCTGAAGCCGCTCCAACTCCTCCAGAAGACGCTGCTTGTCCTCCTCACTGCCGTTCCACGCCATCACTGGCTTGTAGAAGACCTTCCCTGCAGCATTACGCCTCTCCAGGATCACGACCTGAGCACAGCCAAACACCCACACACACACACACACACACACACCAGAGCACCACAACTGATAGTGCAACTGGAGCTAACACAGCTCTATGGTGACATTTATTCTGAAGGAGTACATGTGCTCCTAAACTGAAAAATGCAGGAGCATAGGAAGGAAATGTCGAAACACAATCTGTGAAAATAATGGTAAATGACCATTGCTACTTTGCTAATTTGATATAGCATGATACTAAAATGGTAGTATCACAGAATCTTGCATAATAGACTTGGAAAAAGTGAAAAAAAAAAGGACCAGAAGTCTAACACTTTTTCATTTTTGCTTATTGTTTTTGCACTTTTCCCTGTGCCTCCCTGGTGCATGAATTTGAACACATTCCTTATTCTAAAGCCCTGCCAACTCTCCAGTCCCAGTAAATGCATGACAGTGATAGTGGTATCTGTAGTGTGACAGCTATGTGTGTACCTGTGGTGGTGATGGCATGCTGTCCTTGTTTTGCATCAGGATATCACACATTGGTTGCTGTAGCCTCTGGTAGACATAGGCAAATCTCACCACTTCCTTGGTGTTGGTGGAGGCAAACGAGAGAAAAGCCTGGTTCCCAAAAGAAAAGGTCTCTTCGTCACCTGTGATCAGCAGGACACAGTATCTGAAGGGAGGATAAGCATTACAGCCAGTTAGTACATGCTCGCTATAGAACCGCAAGAGCTAAATTCAAAAAAAGGTCTCAAATTTAATGTGAATTGTAAAAAAGTATAACAATTAATTTTGTTAATTTCTATATTTTGATATCTCCTGACTGATCAGGTGTGTATAGATGTAGAGAATAAAAAGATCTTACTTCCTGCGTCGATGGAACTGTTTGATGGGACAGAGCTCATCAAAGAGCTTCTGATTGACCAGTCGTGGGACAAGAAGAAATTTGTTGTTCGACATGAACTCATCAATAATCTGCTTTTTCATTCCTTTGGCCTGCAGAGAACAACAGAAGACCTCACCTGAGAGAAAAACATCCCCACCACCGACGGCGTGGTGACTGATACATATTGAATATGAGAAGAGCTTTAAAGAAACACACACGATTGCAACAAATGCAACTAGTCCAGTGTTCAGATGCCATTTAATAATTAAACCAAACCAGTGGAAAGGAAAGCGGATCCACTTTCTGTTCTAGAGTTGTCTGATTCTAGGAAGTACCTGTATAATGTCAGCTGGCTTGTCTATGCTCTCTTTGAAGACCAGCATGGTGGGGGCATATGTGTTAATGTTGAACTGTTTCAGCAGATTGGTGGTCTCTGAAAGGCCCTGGTCCACATAGCCAAACTGCAAGTAGTCTTTATAGGCAAACGCTGTCAGCTATGGAGAGGAAGAGATAATAAACAATAAATATATGTTTGTGTATTAGTAATGCAATGCTGACCCTCTGTGGAAACTAAGGCACATTCCAGAAAAACGTACAATGCAAAAGCCTACCTTGTACAGTAGAGGAACTACAGGCACCTGGTCGAACAGAAGCACGTGTGGCTTGTTGAGCTCATGCCAGCCGTTCAAGAACTGCAGGTCGTTCCTGTCTGTGACCTGAAATATTCAAACTATATTACAAATTGCGTTACCAATACAAATACATTCCCAATAAACCATGAACATATACCAAAATTACAAACCCATTAACCTACATTACATTTCACATACAAAGCATGGCTTTGTGTTAATGTTCAGTTATGTTCTTGTCTTCCTTTCTGTAAAGCACTTCATAGTTCTGTTTTGAAAGCACTCTATAAGCAAAGTTTATGAGCACTGTTATTGTGAAAACAAGATACTTACCTTCTCAACCAGTCTCTGAGGAAGAAGGTCCTCTACAAACTGCCTCAGGTGCTCCTTTGCCACAGCATAATGGAAAAACGTCACTTTGCCATTGATGACTCCAAGTATTGACGGGGTGCGATGAGCACCAAGGTGATTGGCTAGCCGTCTCTCATAGCCAACATCCACCACACCAATCCCCACACCTGTAAAGATAAGACCCCCACACAAACGCACAAATCAACCTTTAATCACATCCCCTATGCAATTGTATGAAGACCTGTTGATAGGTTAGGATGATTTTACGTCATTGTTTCATTCCAAACCTAGTGTCTCCATCTCTTGCACCACGTCCTTCCAGACCGGCTCGATGTGGATGCAGCTGAAGCACCAGTCGGAAGTGATCTTGATCAGGTATGGTCTCTTGTAGCTGTCAGGCACCACGTCGTTGACATACTGGTTAAAGTGCAGCGTGTACTTGCTGTCAGCGAAGTCTCTGTTGTTCTTGTTATTGAAAGGAAAGTTGAAGAAGGACTCGTCAAAGTAAAAGTTGTCGTGGCGATGACCGTAGTGGCCACTGCTGTACGGCTGGGTGTCATCAGTCTGTCCGTATCGGTCATAATTGGCACGTTTCTCTTCATTGGATAAGATCTAGAGGTTGGGTAGAACACATATTGATATGAACACATATTTTCCTGTCATGCAAAGGCTATAGCTCTATAGCCTGGCTAACACACAGACCACATGATACTAGTCACACTACATGCTAATATACTGTTCCAGTATACTGTTTGAAGGAAAGGAAACATCTAACCTCATAAGATTTGGTAATCTTGATGAACATGTCCTCTGCATCTGGGTTTTTGTTTTTGTCTGGATGCCTTGAGAAGATGAAGGTCATTAGTTCAATCACTGCCCTCTTTATTGAAGGGATTTCCATTAACTACTAGCCATTACGTTATCAGCTTAAAGACAGGAACATAGTTTATCATAAACAGGACAATTTCATACTTACCATTCCTTAGCAAGGCGCTTGTAGACCTTCTTGATCTCAGCTTGGCTTGCGCTCCTGGTCACCCCTAGGATTTTGTATGGGTCTGCCTCGGGCCCAGCATAGGTTGATCCTGCCAGGAGCACCGAGAGGACCACCACTGCAGCCAATGGCAGAGGCATCCTTGATCCTGCCATAATAGCTACCGTAAGGAAGACATTAGATACAGGGTCAGTCTCAAGTTACTGTGGGCTAAATCAGACAATGAGCAGCCCGGCAATAGTGATGGAAATTGTATCTAAGTAGGTTTTTGACAATCTAAAACCAACCTGACCACCATAACCTCTGATGCAATGTTTAAGTCAGGTCCATGATGACGATGATGATATGAAGTATGGGTCCAAAGGGGTAAATATGGTGAAAAATGGCAAATTGACAAGCTAGCGGCTACTGAACATAATGTTAGCTGACAGTTAATTCAGCAACAAAACAACAACATCATGATATTGCTACCATGTCACGACTCCAGAATGGTCGTGGTCGTATTTTTCAGCAACCTCGAGAAAAAAAAACCGTAAACGGATTTTTTTCATTAGTTGCCTTGCTACCTAGCTAGCTTTCTCGAGGCCACAGTAATTCATTTACAACCAGTCACCTCATGCAGATGCGTTCAACCGATTCTATGCCACATATTGGATTATGTGGCTCATCAGCTTGTTGTCTGTCACCGTTGATAGAAAAAGACAGCGGGTTGCACAGGGTGTGTTAAACAGCATTCTCCAGCTCCTCCAGGGTAGATGACAACCTGCTGCGGAGCTGGAGTAGAATGGGAGCCGGGGGGGACAGAGTCGAAATGAACTTTGGGAGTTTGAGTATTTGCGGACACTTATGCCTCCTAGGTGTGTTGGGTGTATTGTTCATTGCGCCGCCATTTGACTGTGGGTGTAATGTTGTACGTTAGCCGCGTGCAAGCGGCGCGCCGAAGTACAACATCAAACACACCCCAGGTTTTGCGCTTTCCCAGCCGACCAGTCAGAACAAGCAGTGATGTAAACAAGGAAATGGCTCATGCAACCGAGCACAGAAACGAGATTTGAAAAGGAAAGTACAAATATTTCCCCAGAAATAAGGTATCCTATCACTTTGAACTAACGCATGTTTTAGCATACTGGCTCACTCTCAAAATGCTGCGTACATTTGTTTTGTTTTTTTAGCCGTCACGACTGGGAGCAGTGCCTCTTTGTTGTTCTTTCTCTCTCATTCAAGTTGTTGTTTCAGATCTTCATTTCTAGAATGGAGGAGCAACACAAAAAGATTCTCCAGCGCAACAGGACCAATCTAGTGAGAGACTTGGACCCATCAAATCTCTATGATGGACTTCTTGAAAAAGGAGTTTTCACCCAAGACATGATTGATGACATAAAGGTAGATACTTCAAAGCTGTGTAGCTCGGTGGGTGAACTGTGGCACTGATGGTCAGGGTTTGATTCTCTCTCAGGCCATTCAGATAGTACATCTGCTGTACTGTGTGATGGTAACCATAGTTCTGAGCAACACTTGATCACTTGATGAGCTTAGTCTTGTCGTAGGTCCTAACTTACTATCTGTTTCAGCTGTTACATACCTGTCACTGTGTCCCCTCTCAGATCTCTGGGACCAGACGCGACCAGGCCAGGCAGTTAGTCCGAGACATAGAGACTCGTGGGAGTCGGGCCTTCCCATTATTTCTGGAGTGCCTTCGGGAGACAGATCAGCACAATCTGGCAGAGCTCCTCCAGGACGGAGCACCACCAATCCAGCCTCGGCCTCCGTCACACGTCATTCATGTGGTTCGCCCTGCGGTCCAGCCTCTTCCAATTTGTGAGTGTGTGGCACTATGATATATTAATGGAAATGAATGGGCTACAATTAATGACTTTTAGGATTTTAATTGCTTTTTCAAAGGCAACCTGGCAAAAGCAGCAGAAGCACATTCAGTTACAGACAAAATGACAATAACACATTTTATAATAACCAAAAAAAAAAGATGAGAAGCTCTGGTGAAAATATGGAAAAGATGGAGTTCTGAGGCAACGCAAAATGTTTTTTTTTTTCTTGAAGAGTGCCTTGGTAAGCAACAACAACAATTCAAGCAGCAACCCTGCTTGTATTGATATGTCGCTCAAACGTGTGTTGTTTGTTTCTTTAACAGCCTCTCCAATGGATGTTGACAAGCATGGCAAAGACGTTGCCCCTGTCTATCCAATACAGAGGCCCAATACCACTCCCAGTCCATGTAAGATATGTGATTAATTAAAGCTTTGGTAGCAATCCTATATGTGTCTGAGTATTTAACATGAAATGATATATTTAACACAGCACCTGAGAGGGAGCACACAAGACCAAGGCCACCAGGGAGAATAAGACGAGACAGTATTCAGGTAAACACCACAACCTTACCACCACTTACTGTAGCAATGAGGTGTTAGTTCTAGTTCGCACAAAGTTGTTATCTTTCAATTCTCTTTTGTCCATCTCACATCGCGTATTTACATCACGTCTCTTTCTGTGTTAAATTCAGTGCTATAAAATGGATGCCAGCCCATGCGGACACTGCCTCATCATAAACAACGTGGAGTTTGAACCCCAGAGTGAGCTGAGCAATCGCATAGGGTCCAACATAGACTGTGACAAGCTGGAGAGAAGATTCAAGGCACTCAACTTTATTGTTGAAGTTAAAACCAACCTGAAATATAAGGTGAGCATTTTCTTCTGCTTCTTCGCACAGATGCACACCTAAGCCTGTTAATAACTAGTTAATAAACTATAATAACTGGTTCATATAATGTATAGCTAAAGCTTTGATCTCAGGGTTGTAAAACTAGCCATTATCCTGGAATTTCAGCAAATCAGACATGAGCTGTCAGCTTTATCCAAGAAGGACCATTCCCAATATGACTGCTGTCTGGTTATCATGCTGTCCCATGGGACTGAGGTAAGATGTGCTTTATAATAAATACAGCAATACACAACAAAAGTCAAAACATTACCCACATATTCTGTCACCTTTGCCACTTTCCCACTGTCTAAATAAAGAGTAAAGATAATAGAGCTGAATGGACTGTTTTCCTGTAGCAGAGTAGCCTGGCTTGAGACAGGAAAAGCCCAAATGGTAGATGTTTGTGGGATCCAAAAGGAAAACTCTTATGTTATAAGGCCTCATGTTTGCTCACATGCATGTTTGTAGGTGAGCCACAACCGCTTCCCTGGGGCGGTGCATGGTGTAGATGGACCTGCTGTTCCAGTTCAGCTCATCACAAACTACCTCAATGGCCAGCACTGCCCATCCTTGCAGGGCAAGCCCAAACTTTTCATCATCCAGGCCTGTGGAGGAGGTAACTAATATCGAACATATCATGTAATAACACAGTGTAAATGCATGTAAAGTAACGAAGTAATATGGAACACCTGATGTGTAATCCTACTTGCCACATTTAGGGGTTACAAATGCACTGCCTTCGAGTGGTCTAGTAGGGATTGCATTGCTTTAAACTTTGCTTTGGCTCTTAAGGTGAAAGAGACACAGGCTTCGAGGTGTCCCCCGATGAGGCCAGGCCATCCATTGGTGGAGCCGATGACCAGACAGATGCTATTCCCATGTCATCCAGCAGCGACTCTCTGAGCATGTCTGATGAACCAGATGCCAGAGTCACACTGCCCACACCCAGTGACATTCTGGTGTCCTACTCAACCTTTCCTGGTGTGTTTATACATGCATGTTTATATATCACGAGTGTGTGCATTACATGGATCTGTGTCACAGTCTTCCAGATACAAGACAGAGCTAAAAATAGACTTGACTTCCTAAGCATGTCTTCCTAATGCCTCTTTGACCATGTGACTACAGGCTACGTGTCTTGGAGAGACACCCAGTCGGGCTCCTGGTATGTGGAGACACTGGACCGTATCCTTGAGGGAAGTGCTGCTACTGATGACTTGGTCACAATGTTGATGATGGTGAGGCTCTTTGCTATATGTTAAGGCATTGCTGATTGAGATGAGTGTCACCTTTTCTCTAAAAGCTAGTGAATTGGGCAAATGTCTGATGCCAGTATTTTTACATGCATCCTCTTTCTCTAGAAATTAGACGGAGCCCCTTGACCATTTAGTGGTCTCTAATTCACACATACCCTTTAGTTGCTGTACCTAATTCATGATCATGCTTGTTTCCAGGTTAACAACGAAGTCTCCCAAAACTCTGCCAAAGGCCTCTACAAGCAGATGCCTGGTTCCTTCAACTTTCTCCGCAAGCTTCTCTACTTTCAAGCCCAGCCGCAGAGACAAAGTCCAGCTTGACAATGTTGAGTTTCACTTTCAGGGAGTGCTAGTCTATTTCAGTGCAACTAGACAATGTCTAAGTAGATTTGGAAGCTGTATGAATCTTTTTTACTGAATAGGGCTGTTTTTACTGAACGCATCACGTCTGGCATTTCTTTTCAAAATGAACATGTCATGGGGAGGGGTTTTATCAGAGTTTGGGAAAAAAATATTTACCTACTGTGAAATTAACAAATATGAGCTGTCAATCTACAAGAGTAGACAATCAATGTAATGTCCAAACTGTGCTCTGCAAAGCTGTTTTTTTAAAAGACATACCTTTGCAAACTTTGCAAATATTTCTAATCTCGATCAACTGGTCTTGTTTACTGAGTATGATTTTTGTGGTGGTGCTTGGTAGAGAGCGAGGTGCTGGCAAGGGCAAGGTGAAATTAAAGTAAGTGACTAGATTTGATTCGCATAGGAGAAGCAAATGAAAGTAAAGAAAAGCCCCATCTGTGTCCTCTCATCTCTTCCAGTATGTATGTGTGTCAATCTCTAAGGGACGTTGACCCCCACTGAGAGTGGAAGCATTTCATATTCTTTGGTTGATATTTTGCCTTTTGTCACAGCTGTTTTCTACAGCTGCATAGCCCAGTCCCAATTGGCAACACACACCGTGATACAATTACTTTAATGTCAGAGCTGGCCAATGCTGGGATGAGTCATCTGATGTCTTCACGTCTAAACCTCATGTGAATCTAATAATGACTACAGACCGTTAGCATAGCATAGCAACTCTGGGAGTCAAGCATATTTGGCTTGTGGTTGTAGACTGCTCCCAAGCCATTACGTTATGAAGGGCTGTCCCTGCCAGGTAAACGTGTCTCCCAGCAGTGTCGTACAGCTTTTGAATTGGTTCCAATAGCCTAATCTTAGCTTCTGAATTTTATTGTGTGCTTTTACAGTGTATTCAACTTCCCCACCCCTACGTAAATCTCAACCCATTTGCAGTGTTGCCACATGAGCCTCTCTGAAAGCCTGGGCAAACTTACTGCGTTCATAATTTAGAACATATTATGTATTACTTCTATTGTTTCTAACGTTTACATCAAATCTGCCGGCATTATATACAGATTTATATATAGATTTGCTGCAAGAATACCAGTGAACACTGAGTTATGTGAGACTAATGGCAAATGCAAGTTAGTCAGACTACAGTAGAAATGTGGTGTGCTGTGACCAATAGATGGTGTGTATGAGTCACGGAAGGTCTGGCTTTCGTTGCTATGTAGGAGTCAAGGATAACCAAGCACTCTAAACAGTTTGAGGGATGCATTGGATATGGGTCCTATAATGATAGGTTGAGAGGCTGTGCTCAACAGTTTTTACTAAACACGTTTGACACAATTTTTCCAGTCCTTCTCTGCTGACAGGAGGCAAGGGAGGAGTCCCTTAATCACACCATTGTGGTCTATGAGATGCTTCCAGTATGCGAGCACAGTCCAAGACCAGCCAGTCATATGAAGAATCACTATTGATTCTTGAATCCAAGAAAAGCCAAGAGAGTGCAGGAACAAATTCCTGCTATGAGGCCTATACTTTTGGTGACTCCGATTCTGTAATGCAGTGATGTTTAAGTGAGTTGCACCTGGATTTTCTTTCCCCTGAAAAAGCTCAAGAAGTCAAATGAATCAAGATTGCAAATTAATTCCTTTGCAAGTGTTACATGCATGCCTTATAAGCCTATTCTGTTTATCCCGCTCTTAGCCTCGTTTGGTGAGCAAATGAGAGCAACTCCGCTCCCCCTCTATTCAGGGTTCAGCTTTTAATTGGCAACAGCTGCTCTCTGAAATCTCTGAGGGGTGTGCTCTCTGCACCAATTATATGAATGGACACAAACATACAGTACCGCCACTGTGTGGCACAGCTACTGACTTCAGTCTTGACAGAAAAAAAATGACTGTAATGTACAGAAATAGTGCAGCATATATTAAGTACTTATATCTAACGGAGCAGGAACACAGGACAGTGATTTTTTTGCTATTTGTCCTTGATGTTTTAGTTGGTGCTGTGTATCCATTGCATACAGTAGTCGTAATAGCGTTAGGTGTAATGCACCTTCTAACTCCACTAGAGGGCACTTAAGGCTCAGGGATCAGCAAGTATATCTATTTCATTAAAGTCTGCAACAGTATGTCTATTGTATATTGTTTACTAACACTGGGGAATCTCTTAATCTTTTAATGATCATAAGCTAAGTTCAGTGTTATTTATTAGCTGAGTAAAACTTTATTGTTTGAGGGAAACTAAGTTTCAAGAATGTCATTAAGTATTTTGGAAAATGTGCCTTGAGGGCATGAATAGTAGACCAGGCTATGGGCCAGGTAGGATTCAAATAATGATGATGAGAATGGATGGATAAGGTTTCACACTCCCCACTGCCACCTCCTCACCTACAGTACAGACTTTAACATTGTCTATATAACTCTGTACCAAGTCATAGGCAACAACAAACTTCTTCTCAGGTGGTTTTCACTATCAAATGTATTGTGTGGAGTGCTGGGGGGGCAATAACCATGCAGTACTATAGTCACTCTAAACACCCTATGGAGTACCACGGAGAAACTTTAAGTTCCTATAGGAATATTATAGGAATTTTAAAGTGTTCCCCCCCCCTAACACAACAGGGCAGTGTGGTCGTGTACAGGCTGACTTGGGTGTAGGTGGCGTCTCCCCACGTTGGGATTAGCTGTCTTTTCTTTCAGCACTCCCTGAATTCCATTCCGCCTTTTACTCGGGGCAGCGCTCTCCTATACCCCAGCATAAGACTTCCCAGTGACTTGCAAGACTGCATTACAACAAGTCCAAGTTTCGGAGTGCAAAAAAAGTAGCATGAGCAAAAGTGGAGTTTACTGAGGCGATATTTCCATTCCCCAAAAAACAAACGCCGAAGGATCATTTTACCTGTTGATGAAGTCCCGCCGGGTGTGGGACGCAGAGGAGCAATTGGGTTTCTTTATAGAGAAGAGAAATCTGAAAAAGGTGCAGACAACACACCGTTCCAGTGGCCAGGAGGAGTGAAGGACCTTGGTTTTTCCTTTTTTCCCCAGCATTTGCAGCCTGTGCTGGGTTGGTGGAAAATGGGCACTCGGATCCGTTCGATCTATGGACTTATCCTCTCTTTGGTACTCACATGCCATCTGGTTACTGTAAGTCAACTATTTCATACAACTATTAAAACTTTTACTTCACTCATTCTTTGCACATTTACACATTACTGTGAGAATTTCATGTTTCATGCACTCACGCAATGGGCTTTTAAAACCATTTTTACCCCCTGAGGTAAACTAAAAGTTACAAATCGGCGCCTTTATGTCCCATTAAAGGCAAAACGCAAGTGATGATGTTGCTATTTCTGTTCTGTAAATAATGTGGTCTGGTGGTGCAGGGCTCTTCACATGCAAGTGGGCTGTGTAACAGATTCCAAGCCACACAGTCACATCAGCCTGTATTATAAAGATGTTTTTTAAAGTAATCTGACAAAGTAGAACCTGGAGTTGAGTGAAGCTGGTCTAATTCTGTCCATAGAAACAAGCTATTCATAGTCTCACTGGAGCCTAAAGCCCTAAACTTTCTCAAACTTAGTCAGGCTACACCTGGCATTGCATACTCAGTCCATTAGTTATACCATGTATATGAAGCTGACTTTATCCAGGGAAAATCTTTACATATTTATCTTATCTGCTTACTACAGTATGTGTGCTTCATTGGACAGTACTCAAATCTTTAAAATATTTCAAAAAAATGGGTTTTAGGTTATAAAAAAGTTGAATGCTGCTACAACATGCAAAGCAAGTTGGATCTATGTGTTCAGTGCCATGCTGCTCCATCCAGAATTCACTCAGTGTGGGAGACTGAGCAGTACTGAGGGACTAACTTGTTTCTGACTTGATTCATTGAGCTTTCATCATCATTTTGTATACCAACCATTCACTGTTTAGTTGAAAAAATGAATTCTATTTTATCCTGAACTAGCAGGTTGTCTTTACACTGCTATATCTGCGATATGAATCATATAGAAGACGACCACCGGTCTGGTGCTGAGAATAGACAGTCATGCCTCCACCCTCCCGAGATCACGTCTGGTCTCTCACCTTTCTGCCCTCCAATATACAAAGCTGTCATGGTTGAGATACCTGCGAACCCTCTGTTGTGATTTGAAGCCTTTTGAAAGATGGGGCATTCTTACGGAGGACAGCAGACATAAATCTTTCACCTGTTGGAGACAAAGTGTATGAGCCATGATATGCCGGAAGGTACAGTGTTAATCTTGTTGAAGAAACACAGGGCCTTTTATGAAGCAGGATAACTTAAATCGCTAAAGTCAATAGATGTACAGGAATTTGTGGCGACACTGGTGCAGACTTTCACCGTTTCACAGTAGGCTATGCATATCACTGTATGTACGTACATTCAGCATCCAATACTATACAGTGACATCCCATCGAGTACATAGCCTCTCCTATCCTGTAGTTGACAGGTTTTATCTGTTTGCTTCAGTTTAGTGAGCTGAGGCATGAGGTATACTACCTGGATCTTCAAAGTCCACAAAAGCTATGTACTCTCAATATCACAGAGCCATAAAAGCTATCAAATCCCAAGAGGACTGTCATCTGTTGTGTGCTGACACTGTCTAAGGTAATAGGAGACGGCATCTCTTTTTTTTCACCACAGCCTTGGTGGCTACTAAGTATAACAATGCCAACATAATTGAATTATCTGGAACCAGGAGCATCTGTTTCTTGCGTTATGAGTTTGAACTATGGCAGGCCGAGGCTGGCCTGACTGTCTCTTTGATTCAATTAAGTGCATGTACTGGTGTTACTATGGGCCCTCCTTTCACTCGGCTGCAATGTCAGGGTCATGCACATCAGTTCAAACAATCAAAGTCAATAAAAACTCTTCATGGGTTACAGCGCTCCATCCCAGATGAGTACCCACACCCTGCTGTGAACCCGCCAGTAGTGCTAGTGTGAGACATGATTCATGCCAAGCATTTCTATACAGATTGAGGAACACTATGTGGTTTAATAAAATGAAAAATTCATTGTCAATATGAAGCTAGGGCCGACACATTTGGGGGGAAAAGCAACGTATTAAAAATTCTCCATTTAATATGAACCGTATGTGACCTAACATTCTTAAGCTATAACGATGTGGCAAGCAGATCTCATATGTTTGCTCTATGTTTTAATTCAGGGTACCATTAGAGCACTAATGTTTTCCTTTTGAAAAGGCCGTTAGTCATGCTCTTTGCTTGTGGTCCTCTTGATCATATGAAAAGAGAATGAGGCCACTTTGTTTTCTGGTGTATGACATCAGAACCGTGAGTGCTACTGCTGACAATTTTGGCTCGGAGATCTCTCCCAGTATAGACCGCCGCAAGTGTCCCCTGACTTCATTGGGGGGTGGACTGGGATTGGGGGAAGGGCGGCCTGGATTCCTATGACTATACACTCTACAGGCTGTGTGCCATTGTCGTAAAGCATTTTCTTTTCTATCCCGTGTGTAACTCAACCCCCTCTATCCCCTGCTAAATATTATGCAACAACAGTTTGATCTGGTGATTTAGTCCAGGCCGGCTCATGTTGTGTTGAGTAAGCAGGGAGGTCAATCCCTCTGTGCTGTGCTTTGCCATTTGAGACCTGGCTACCTGGTGTTTAATTCCCATTCAGAGTCAATGAGGACTCTAAGGGGGTCTGAAGCACAGCAGTGCAAACACCCACTCCATTCCACAGTTTGAACAGCGGGGAAGGTCTGCCTCCTCCAGACCCGTTGAGATAATTGGTAGAAGACTAGGCTTGGTAAACATTGCATTGTTGAGTTATTGCCCCAGGACAGAGGCCATCAGCTGATGGGACAATGCTGCACTGAAGTGGCTTACCCCTCCTCAAGCACATTGGCACATATGGACTGCAGGCCGGCAGGCTGGCATTTGTTGACTCTGCAGTGAGGTGTGACTGGGGCCTGTGTAGAGGTCAGAGAGGTGAGGACTCTGAACCTGACTCTGCTTCACAGTTCAGCCTCCTCATGATTTGCTCACATCCAAGAC
>OOFE01015126.1:70190-87619 GCA_900323365.1 Monocentris japonica | reverse complement strand
CCCCCCCCCCACATGTGCTAAACCTACTGCTTTTCATTCATGGGCCTTTTCGTATGCAATAGACCACGTCTGCTGTTCTCTTTTTGAGTCTTATTACCCTTTGAGGGTTTTGCATTTACAATTCATTCCTCTATTCAAAAAGGTGCAGTACTCCATTGAAAGCTGTGATGTGCTAAAACAAACTATGAACTCCATTTCTCAATCACCACAAAACAAACAACCACCAATAATAAAAATGTGTTTTCAGAATAGAATCAATTTAGATTGTTTTTCTTGAAAATACCATATTGTCATGTAGCTGTATGGTACGGTAAACTGTAATGCCTATTAGAAATGTATATTGCAGAGATGTATCAGATTAAAAAGTGGGCAAAACCTAAATAAAAATGTGACTAAGCTCAGTTTAGTTGGGTTTATCCTCCACTACGTCCATGCTCAAAGTGTTTTCTTTTACCACTGTCATCTTTACGAACACCACAACTCCCCCAAAAATGTCTCCTCACAATATAGTATGTTCTGCGGTTGCGGGATCGTTCCGCTTTCATGTACGTTGCGTCCGTGTCGGGCAGAGGAGCCGACTCCAAACACAGCTGCACCTCAGCTGGTACAGCAGCAGCACTGTGCATGTGCTGACATGAGCACACATACTCTCAGTACCGCCTGTTGCAACTAGAGACCCACGCACTTCCACCCCTTCATACACATCCACCTATTCCCTTTCCGAAGCACACGTCTCTGGGTGGCTTTTCTTTCGCTTTCATCAGACCTACCGATCTATTTGCGCATCTTCCTATGATGTTATGGATTTGAAGCTTAAAATTACCCCCGTCCCAGGTTATGCTTCATTCTGTCATTTCATCTTTAAAGCTATATTTCACTTTGGGAAAATATTTTCATTTTTAGTGTACATACCTCTATAGGAGGTCATGAACATTGGCCATTCCGGTGACCCAAAGTCAGCAGCACTTCTTTACTACGTGTACACCTAGTCTAAAAACATACCTTTAACACACCTGCAAACAAGGTGGGAAAAAAACAGCTTTCAACCAGTCGACCTAAATGACCATGAGCAAGATACCAAATTCTTACTAGATCCAGCCGGGCTGTGCTGCAGCTGACCCCGCACTCTGACCTGTCTGGAGGGTGGCAAGCAAATGGAAAATGTCCCTGTAGTGATCCATAAAGTAGCACGTTAAGAAGTAATCTTGCAAAGTGTGCAATTAAGGATATTGAGAACTTGGACAGCAGTTCCCCAGGGCAACAAATATTGGAGGATGAAGTTTATATTATTCACTGGAAGACTGTAGACATGCAATCAAAGCATGTGTGCAGCAAACATAGGCGTTCATGTACTTAATGTAAGGTGTAAAAGATGAAATTGAACAAGTAAATGTAAATGCCCTTTGGCTCGTTCTGCTTGAGTGAAACATACCAATATATTACAACTCACTCCTGCTTTATGGAGCTTCAGGTGCCATAAAGCCAACTGAGTTCATGGTGAGGTCACCAGATGACTTTAGGACACAATGCACTGTCCAGACCAATAAAAAAGGAAAAAGTGGCTAATGGCCAGAAACAGTTTGCGGTAATGTGCCTCACTTGTTCTCCCTCAACATGTTCGGTCAGTGCTTGTGAGCTCTAGGCAGAAACAGCCAGTCATTAGAGTATCCATGACATTATTATACAACAAAGACTAATCGGCTCAATATAGGAAAACAAGCTCATGTTCTCCCCCATTCTGTCACAGTTTTCTTTTAAAGTATTTGAAGATAAGAAGGTCTTAAATTTGATGTACTATAATGTCAATGGTCATTCTGCTTCTGCGAGAAATGGTGAGCTTTAAATCTTGAACACGATTAAAAGAACAAAGGACTGCTACAGACGAGGACAGACCCTGACCCCATCTTAAACTGTCTTCTCCAATCTTTCCACATTGTGTTACTGGGCTTTTTCTCAGGCTGTACCCCAGCTTGCACTTATTAGAGATTCATTGAAATGCTAAGTTAGCTGCATTGCACGGACCCTTTGAAGGGACTATATAGTTGTCCATGCCTTATTGAATCTCCCATTGTCTTTTCTAGTGGCATTGATGTGAAGTCACTTGGGCATATTGCTCAAGGGAGCTGCTGCATTGTCTTGTATGGGCCCTCCCTACTTATACAGCTGCTCTGATGGGGGTTGCTGCCCTCTTTCACCTCTTTTTTTTGTGTTACAGACAGAATAGATTTTTCCGCCAGAGTAATTAAGTTTTCAAAAGGAATACTAGTCTTCTTTTTCCCTCCTGTTTTTAACACCAGGTTTGACCCAGCCATTCCGTGAAATGTTTATAACAAATCCCACTCATTGTGTCTTATCAGAGCCGATGATTACTAACCCCCCTGAACACAGACAGGGCCCTGCCTTCACTTCCTTTTCATGTAAGACAAGTCTCTACCTGCGAAACAGAGAGGCTCCCTTTCTTGGAAGACTTTTTTTGTAACCTAAAGAAGATTCAGATTCTCTTAAGCTGTTGTTAAACCCTTAATGTTCACAGAGGGAGGCAGGGAAATTGAGTTTTGTAGTCTTTAGGATATAATGACCCAGTGCAAAAGCTTCTGATCCTTTTTTCTTAATGGAATATGAGATTATTTATCATCAATATGAACCATTTCCACATATTTTGGCATCAGCCAAGGAATAGGCTTCACAATGCAAGCTGTTGTTGTATCCTGTGACCGAGTATAGTTGTCCTAATAGAATAGAATACTTTACAGAAACTATTACTGCAACATGACTGGCATCCTTTGAAGCCGCTGATAAAATATGTCTCTGATTGCCTCTGGGCTGCCCTCTTTATGGAAGTGTTCAGCTCTCATGTCAGCACACCATGGGCCTTCCCTCTGCCCCTCTCTCGGGCTGCAGAGGCCCTATGGAGAGGCTGGAGATAAACCTCTGTGAGGAGCAGCACCAGTCTGGTTTATGTTAACATGTCAGCAGCTGTCCCATGAGACATAACAACTCATTCTCTCTGTTGTACACTCTCACACACACACACACACACATGCACCTTGGTCTTGATGGGAATTCTCTTCTCTCTCTCTCTCTGTCTCTCTTTTGCTCTCACCCTGTTCCCCCTCTACCATCACACGCTCTCTGTTAGCTGGTGGTGAAATCCTTACACATTATATCTGAGCTGCAGCCATTATTTACGTCTCAGTTGTCGTCTCTTTAGACCATCCAAGCTCATTTCCCCCCTCGTGTAACCACCAGCCTCTGAATGAAGCGCTCATCCATATCCTGAGTAACAAGGGAGGAAATCTGGCCAAGTGATTTGTTTCATTATGAGATATCTTTAGAGCTGCAAACAAATGGGTTTCTGGCAGTCCATTGTTTTGGTGCAGTGGGTTGTGATGGTTTAAAACTTTTGGCCCTTGCTGAATCATCATCCTGTTGGGGAAATGAAACCTGGAATTATCTCCAGGACAAGAGGAGCCCACTTCCCTTGGAGCAAAGTTTATTCAGGCTTTCCTGTGTGCAATTCAGGGCATGTCCTGTTCTATACATGCCGAAAGAAATAACCCACCGTATTTGTTGCTTTTCTAACTCCCACCCTCTACTTTCTCTTCCTCTTAAAACCTATTTTCTCACCGAAGTATGTTTGGATTAAAAAAACTCCTCAAATCTTCTAGGCACTTGTATCTCACCAACAAGGCTTTAAGAACATCTCCCCTCCACCTTCAGCTACGCCTTCATGTAGAGTAAACATGCAGGGATGTTTAGTACAAGTTTTTATTTCTTGCAGGGAGAGATGTAATTCATTTGGAGTGTCTGTCATGTGGTTACAGCGTTTAGGAGCAAAGCTGCACAGAAGCTTTCACAAGTTTTTGTAACTTGGAAAATAACATGCTGGAACTAGAAATTAATAAATTCCCTTGGACCCTGTAGTACACAATTATGGCAAAGCACAAGCCCTTGTTGTTTTTATTTTCCCTCTCCCAGTTAGAGCTGTGATATTAGAATTTCCATCACAGTCTGTCTCAGAAGACCGGCTTAGTTGGAAATATTTTCCATCCAGGTTTGCTGCCTTTGAAGATGCTTGTTCCATGTCACAAGCCAACCTGCCTTGTAATGGAAAACCTCTTCAAACACACACAGTAATTCACATACTGTACTTTTAATGAAAAGCAAATCCCAGAGAATCTTACCTGTTCCCTGCATCCAGGGATTGAGAGCTAGGCCTATACATTAAGTGAAGCAGAGAAAATACATGCATCCTTCAAAGTACATTTGAAGCAACACAGAGATCCACCCTAAATGCTGATAATATAATAATGTGATGCTTTGCTACTATTGGTGCTTGTTTTTGCACTAACTTGGTTTCCACTTTTACCTGACAATAATCGTGCACCACTTTTGCAGAACAACTGGGTGTGTGTTGAGGCTGACATGGTCTTCGGGGCAGGCTGGCTCTAGAGAGACATGTGTGGTTGTTGTGGCTGACCCTGCTGAATGAGCTGGGCGGTGCAACAGCAAAAGATTAGACAGATGTGTGTGAGGGGCCTGGGAGAAGTTGTGGGAATGAAAATCAAACCATTGATAAGAATGGAATGTGGATCCTGTATACGGTGTTACACTAGATAAAAATCATCCTCCGTGTACCGTTTTGGCTCTATCCCCATTGTGCCTTCTGAAGATTTTCAAATCCACTTAGCATCCATCATGTGCCCAGAGGTTTGACAGTATCTTAGAATAGTCTACCCAGTACCTGGCAGGCTTGCTGAAGCTGGAGGCTGGCCTTGTAACACTGTCGGTAAGGCGGAGGGAATTTCTGTGGTTTCAGACTAAAGTGGCTGTGTATAATTTTCTCTCCACCCAAACCATCTGTTGATTCCGTGGAATGAACAGTTATCCAAATACGCTCAGCTTTGAGGCTCGTTTATCTAGTTCTGAATGTTGCCTGTTTCCTTTGCATCAAAGATGGAAGAAAGGCATAGAGTGCCATAGCTTGTTTTCATTTTTTGTCAGCGAACATTATGTAAGAACAAGTGTCACATTTTTCAAATAGTGGAAATTAGAATCTGTACCATGGAACAACAACCTTCAAATTCACATGTCTGAGTTATGGCCTCTTATCTTAGACAGAATGGTGAATAGCCTATCCTCTTTCACGCCTGATAAGGTTTTCCCCTGTCAGGTGAGCACAACACACATCAAAGACCATCGTCTTTTTACTTCCAGCAGAGGTTTCACTGAAAGCATGAGTCAGCCTGCATTCTCAGTCGAGGCAAAGGCAGTTTACAGTAATGAGCTGGTGACCACCAACAATGTCCTCACCACACCACATCACTAAGGACTGACTTATAGGAACACCAGCTGTTGATCATTTGCAGGTGTTCTTTTTTTTTCAAATCAACGGGCCACTGTTGTGGTATTTGATTTGATTGCACTGCACTCCCAAGTCGATCATCTTTTTTATCACATGGGTATTCATTTCAAATCCGTAATCAGGCGAGGTAAATGTTCTGGGTCTGTGTTGAGGATCTTGCCTGTCCTTGATGCTCCTTCCACACTCATCAGGGGCAGTGAAGGCCTCACTTTTCAGTTCACATTCGCCCAGGCAGCACCTCCAGCCAAGTCAGACAATTATTGCTTTAAAAAGGGTAATTAAATGGTTCTTCACCTGAACTGAGGGCCTGTGTGATTTATGTGGATTGTGAGCGCCTGGAGGAGGCTATTTCAGCTGTGCCAGGACGAAGAGGCCCTGTCCTCCCCGCCAGGCTCCTCCTGCTGGGGCTCTATTATGACCCTGTCATGGGTACAACGGATGGAGCCCGGGGCACACCGGGGCTGAGATTTGGCACAAAGATGAGACTGCAGTCAGATTCTCTGGCACAGGCACACAAATCCTGCCCGTGGGCACATGTCTAACTTCAGTCTGTTGTTTTTACCAGGGGTTCCCTGGTGCAGGAAGAATGGAAAGTGAGATTTTGGAGAGATAATAGAAGAATGAGAACAGAGCTGTTTGTTCATGCCTATTTTTTAAAAAGGGCAGGCCAGACAGGCAAAGTTTTCATAGTCTGATCAGCCTGGGTGCTGTGTCTCTGAGGGCTAGTCAGCACTATTCCTCCTGCTCCATCCAGCCCCCTGGCCTGGAAGAAATTTGCCCACATGATTGTGTTAAGGGACATTTAAAAACACAAGCAAAAATCAATTTATGTTATCTGAAAATAATTGCTGTTATTATTGTGTTATTGCACATAGGCTGAGAGATTACATTTCACTGTAAAGAACTGTCACAGTCACGCAGTGACGTAAGCTCACTGGTGAAAGCTGAGGCTGAAATGATCCCCTTTCTGTCTTTTTTCCTTGGAAAGGTCATGAACTGGCTTGTGCTGGCTTGTCCATTAGCACAGTGATGAGTCACACATAGAGCAGACTACAGTTAGTTTCACTGCCTTCTCTCTTGCCTGACTGGCTTGCCCCACTGATTAACCACCGGAGCTCTGTGTATTTTCACACGGACACACAGGGCCTCCATGCCTGTAATTACCTCTTATTATAGTAGGAAATGGATCCCTCACATCTGCTTCCAATGAATGGGCAGGTTAGCCCTCCTGCTTTCTTGTATTCTCGCACAAGTCACTGGCAAACAGATGTCTTTGTAGGTGTGAGCACACCTTCAAATTAAGGCCTGTCTTTGAATTATGAGGACAGGTGAAATTTGTCTGTCAACTGTTGAGAGGAAGACACTCACTTTGTTTATGGTTGGCAGATCAGGGCCCTCAGGTCTGTTCCCCCTAAGTCTCTTTACAACTTGGACGTATGATGTTATTAAAGTGGCTTACTTACTTAGTCATTTTTTGTACCCCCTAAGCCCTCTCAACAAAAGCATTTAGACAAAAAACATTTTTTGACTGTTAGAGAGACTGTTAGATTGATGATATAACTTCAAGTATGTTGACTGTTACAAAAATCTATCATTATAGTCTGCAGGCTTCAATTGTGGATAATAATACACCTTCTAATATCATATATTAATGTTATGATATAAATATTGTAACGTGCCAAGCTTGAGGGATCCTGTTAAATTGTCCCAACCGTTTCAGGTTACCTGCTTTCTTTATTGTCCTGCTCCTGGCTAATTGTAATGAGAACGTTTTTACAAAGCACAGGAGCAGAACTGTTAAAGGCTCATTTAAAGGGCCTGGGCTTACAAAGTCTGCAATGACCAGCTTCAATAAAGGTTTGTGGTTCCAATTACCCGACGGTGGGATTGTTGCTCGTTAGTTCAGAAAATTATGGGGTCTTTCCATTTCAGTCACTTTGAGTTAAGTCACTAGTCTATATAATGTTGTAAGGTTTAAAGCACACCTCTCTTTTTGTACATTCAGATAAACTCAAGCTGTTTTCCGTACCATAGGGAGTTATGGATAAAGTGATAGAGATGTGTTATCAGTTGCTTTTGTTTACAAAAATTCAAAATGCTGTGTTTTCTGCTCTGGTGTTCTGGAATGGTGTTGTCTGCTCTGGAAGCGGTTTATTTTGGGACAAACTTGGGAAACTTGGGAAGGAAGGGTAAGTTAAGTGAGGGAAATGTTTAATTTAGCTCAGGGATTTTATCTGGCTCTCAGAGCATAAGATCCAGAAGGCGTGGTCCTGTCTAGGGGAATTCCTCCCTTCAAGTTCATACAAGACAATGGGATTGCTGTTTAGGGTTATAGAAGTTCTCTTTTATCACACTTAACTATCCTAATATGATATCATCAACAAAGCTACACTGGAAATGCTCTTAAGGCTGTACGCTTTACCTATTGTAATGGTGGGTTCTGAGATTATGTGTCACTGTCCATTGTTGGAGAATTGAAGTCAGATGTGTTTGTCTTATGTGTACCTTTTGTTTCAGACAGGCTAAGTGAATCAAAGTGTGACTCGTGACAGCAGCACCCACATCACAACAAGTCTTTCCCTACAGGGCAATAGTCTAGACAGGAAGATTCTTAGTCTTGGTGAGTTAAAATAGGTTAAA
The DNA here is from genome assembly GCA_900323365.1 of Monocentris japonica. Taxonomy (NCBI): domain Eukaryota; kingdom Metazoa; phylum Chordata; class Actinopteri; order Trachichthyiformes; family Monocentridae; genus Monocentris; species Monocentris japonica. Next base: position 79,614 of record OOFE01015126.1, on the reverse strand, counting down.
GTGGTTACGCAGTTAGTAACCAAATCCAGATTGATATACCCTCGGAGCATGACCAGTAATGCTTCATCTTTTGAAAATAAAGACTATATCTGAAACTAGGGGGAAAGAGCAGCATAGGGTCAACTCTCTCAGCCACTGCCATTGAAGGAAACATAACCATCCTGCAACAACGTATTGTCATGTTGCAGCATGGTTTACTTGTGTATGGTAAGATATGAAACTGGACTGCAGCCATTGGAAATAGTGCATGTGAATGATGCAGAGAAGTCCCATTGCATAGCCCCTTGTTGACCTTGGACAAGAGTAATGACTGGGCTACTGTTTATCTCCCATCCAACAGCTTTTCCCCCAGCCCTCATTCATAACCATATCTTCATCCTGCACTCTCAGTTTGCTTATCCAAAGTCTGCACTGAGCCTGACTCAGTGCTTGGCTGACCAGGATTTCCATACTTGTTTCTAAAGTTGGAGGAATTGCAATAGCGTGATAGACTCCTTGTGCAAGCATTCTACTGTTGAAATAACAGCTGCCACTTGTTAAAAGTTCATGTTACTTTTAGCCAAGTTATTCTTCTCATAATACATGACCAGTAACAAGGGGAATGATTGTCCTCTTGTGTCCTGACATATTTAGGTGAAATCAGGAGGCCAATTTTTGGTCTTACAAAGATCTTGAATTGGTAGGGTACAGTCAAAAAAGATATGATGACATGAAACATGAGCCTCATGGCCTTGTCTGAACCATACAGCTATATGGTTGGGGTTTTCTGAGTGACCCTAACAAAAGAGCTTTACACCTGGTGAAATCCAACCTTCACATCCCCAGATCCTTCTCCTTGACCCAGCCTCCAGAAAATATAATCCTGTGGTTCACGAGTGCCCAGCTCCTTGATCTTTTGTCAGTGGGTGACAGGGGGAGTCTAAACCCAAAGGTTTAAAGGAGAGAATGGAAATGGTGAGAGCCAATCAGAAACAAGGCATTTCATGCAGAAAAAGTGGGCACCTGATCCCCTCTCACATGCTGAACCCAATAACTGGCTTCAGGAATGTTCACATTTCTCTGCTTTAGGATATCCTTAAAGTGCCAAATGCTCACTGGCTTTTCTTTTAAAATTTGCCATGATCATTGGATTGGGATTGGGATGAATCACTTCCTTCGCTAAACATGGAAAAAGACCTGAAGGAAAGTCCCTTGTTACACTAAAGCATAAGGTCACAACTTGCTAGCCAATGTGTGGGTGGATTTGCTTCACAACATTCATGCCTATTTTTGGTCATTAAAAACTGGACTCTGTCAAAACAACCAAATTGCTAAATCACTCTAAGGTAAAATAGCAAAGTGGAGGGCAGTAAAAATAGAAAACTGTTGAATCACATCTATATAGGCTCAGAAGTACTGAGCAGCTGACCATGTATAAGAGCCACATATATCTAGAGTCTGTTTGAGTGTGTTGTACAGATGTGGGTGTGCCAGTATGTTGAGCAGCAGTTGGCTGTGTCTGCCACCTCTCAGAGTATTTTCTGAAACCTGGCTTGTTTATTGATTCTTGTCCAGAGCTAACCTCAAATGAGGAGGTATGAGGATTGCCAAGCATAGCAGACACCCTACTGTAGTGAGTCTTTCTGAAGATGGATCTGGAAACTGTTTGGAGTTTTACACTGGGGAGAGCCTTGGACAAAAGCATCTTAGAATATGTTGGCCGAATTAAATTCAGGTTACTCTTCAAAAACCAAACTGCAGTAGCCATACTTGTAATACTTACATATGTTTTCAAACTTAAAAAAGACAATTTATGTGGCAGCTAACAATTGGAGGTCTGGTTTCTCTTCAGTTTCAATTTCCTGTGTTTTGGTTTGTTGTTTATTTGATGCACAACAAATGAAATGGTGACGTTTGAAATGCCACAGAGGGCTGGCACCCTTGAGCAGTCTCCTCGCTGTACCCCCTGTTCTGTCCTGCACAGGCACCCGCTCTGGCAGCAGGGCCTCTGAAGGAGGGTGTAATAACACCTGCAGCTACGCAGCTTGTGAGGTATTTTTATCTCCCCCTGGAATTCCACCTCTGTTCTCCCTGTAGCTCTCCTGTCTGCATGCATGGAAATGGAGTCATCCGCAATGACTTCCTACAGTAAATCCCCCTTATTGTTTTATTCCAGGTAACGCCTCTGGTGCACGTCTGATGTGTTTGTTTAGTGCCATCCATGATCAAGTTGAGAGCTCATTTGGCCAAATCCCTTTAGAAATTGAGGGAAGCATTGTGTGTCAGGATGCATGAAAGTGACACAGCAGCCAGGAACTGTTGGATTGTTAAAGCAAACACTGTTCTCTTTTTGCCTTTGCCAGTTCATCCAATAGGCATGTGCAGTATGCTCTCTGAATCCAGAATTCTGCAGACGAAAAACAACCATAAAAGCACAGATGACTTGAGCAATTTGCTGGCGTAGGAAACTACACCGATGGCACTGTATTTATTGTCGTGACATTGATTTGGCATTGCTCTGCCAAAACATATAACAGCTGTGGGCATTCATGCTAGCATTGTTGCATGGCTCATAACTGTGATTACCTTACACAACTCTGAAATTAGCTTCCCATGTTTATTGAATAAATGAATTTCTATCGAATGAGGAGCCAGTATACGAGGAGTAACCTCAACTGAGGATATGCTTTGTGGTCTCTGTGCCTTGGCTAAGTCTAATCACAGGAAAAATGTTTTCACTGTATTTTTAAGATACATGTGATCCACATACTTTGGTTGCCCCTCCTAAGTCTTTGCAGTTATTAGAGCTTTCATACTGTCAATCTCTTTGTATTGCCCCTCTTTCAGTAGGGCGGGGGGGTGTTTCTTACTGTAGATAGCATGGCTAATTTAGGAGCTAGCTGATACAGACACTTAATGAAAGGGATCAAGGTGACTTGACTCTTTGATCTGACTGGTCAAGTTGTCAACCTGAATTAGTGACCTGACACATAAATAGAAAGCAGATGCCAAGCAAGGTTAAAAGGAAATAATCAAATGACAGCAACAGGGAGTGATGTTGGTCATGCCTAAAGCCAAAAAGAGCCTATTGTCACTTTCTAAACCAGAACATAATATCAGATGACCCTCAGCTATTGTGAATGCCTCTGCATTCAGTAAATATATTTCTGATTACCTCTTAATAATTGACTAAGGACGCTTAACCTTTGATATGTATGGATGCGTTGAGGTTTAGAACAACACTTCTTACCTGGTAATTTGGGATTAGTGAACGCGTTCCACGTTGGTCTGTGTGGGTTGTAATGAAAGCTGACCTTCTCTTGTTGCACATTAATATTTTGTACCGTTCTGTGTGTGAAGCCAGGCCAGATCTGATTTCTCCTACCCTGTCTTGCTGTCTCCTCCCACTGCTGGCTTTCCCATGGTGCACAGGTTAGCAAAAACAGCTGTCAGGTAATTTCCAACGGGGAGGATGGAGCAGACTCTTGAAAGAGAGGGGTAACCTCTGAATACCTTTTCTCCTTCCTCCCAGTCCTCCAGACCTTTACTTTGATGATACTGTCAACATCAGACTTCAGTGCCTTGCTTGTCCTGCAATACAGAACATCTGGAGAGGAGCATCGCCATCTTTTCCACTGCAATCCTTTATGTTTATATTAATGGAATAAATAGCTGAGAATGAATCATTTTGTTCTCACAGTTCACCACTTCATTGCACTTGAATTTTTTTGTATGTGTTGGCAGAGGTAACAGAGAGTATTATTGAAAAAGTGGAGAGTAAATAGAAAGAGACTTTGATGTGCAGATGGCGTCCAACGAAGAGGACTGTTCAGTTAACAGCGGGTTTTGTTGTGATGTTCTAAGCTGAAAGAGCATCTCGGGTTACCAAACAAAGACTGTTCAAAACTCATGGTTTGAGATGTTCAACTGTTGGAAGTGCTTAGCGTTCCAAAAGCCTCACCATGGTACCCTGCCAAATCCCAGTTCATTATGAGATCGCCATCCCAAATAGCATGACCTTGGGAACTGGTGGAAAGTGGCTTTACCAACATTAAATTACTCCCCCTGGCCAGGTTGCCTGGAAGGCTTTCTCTGTCTAAGGCGTTCTCACAGACAACATCGGCAAATGTCCTATCTATCATTGTATAGTTTCAGAGATGATTCATTTCTGCAGATCACTGGAGTTACATACATTTCTGTTCTGAAAGTCCAATTTGTTGCATAAGCTGTGTACTTAGAAAGATTTGCTCTACTTAGGCTACTTTTTCCCACAAAGTGGAGCCATGAACTAATCGAGTATGATACACAGGGGGGGGGGAGTGAGTTGACAGACTGCACTGGCTCCGGCCTGTGATGATGTGTGACAATGTGAGTGAGGCCAACACAACAGCTGGTGTCAGATTAGTCGGTCCTGAGGCGAGAATGAGCAGCAGAGAGGAGAGTAAAGGTAACACTGCCGCTACCACCGGTGTGGGGAAACCAGAGCTTAATCACAGAGCCATCAAACAGCTGCTGCTACTTCCGTCCTGAGACTAAACCAGCCCGCCAACCTTTAAATCAACCGAATGAAAGATAGTAGTATCATCTTTAATTTGGGTTAGTAGGTTGAAAAACAGATTTCATCCCAAATGGAAAAATACATTTCACATCTACTTTATATATGTGAATGCCATCATATGGTTTACCGCCCACATAGGGCTCTACATAGTAGAGCTCTGTAACCGTCTATAACACACTCCACATACAGCACATGACTCTTACATCATTCTTGTAGAAGGAGGTCCATCGTCCGCAACTCAAGTTACGCACCATTCCCTCATTCAAATGAGTCTTTCACGTCAGTTGTTGCTATACGTTGCAGTGTCAGCTATACGTTATGGCGCCACAGAGCCCTGAGTTATCCGGTGGGAAGGAAAGGAGACTTCTTAAATGACAGCACTGCATTCAAGGGGCTCTTTCTGTTATAAATAAACAGGCCGGGGCTGCTCTTCCCCTACGAGCTGCCACCAGTTTCAGCGCCTTGCCTTTCAGCTGTCGTCTGGGGGAACCGGAGCTGGCCCCTCAGTCCGCTCCTCCCGGCAGGTCACTCTTTCAGTCCCGTTACCGGAAACACACAAGCTATTTTTAGACTACAAGAAATACTCTCACCGTGTTTATGTTTGATGTGACATACAGTTGGGTACAGGTGAGGTACCTTTTGCTTGTATTTATTTGGTGTTTTGTCTTTGGTCAGGCCAATGACACCTGGTCACTTTATAACATGTTTTTTTCTGTGTTAAAGTATATGATTTTAACACCTCAGCCTGGACTGGTTTTACCTGTTAGAGTGTAAACATTCATTGAGATATTTTCCTCACAATAGGAGCACCAGTCGTTTTAAGAGCTAAAACTCCAATCCAATAAATGGGGCTTTCCCACAAACCACAGAGCCCTATTAAAACACAATAGGTTCATTCCTGGCTGAAACAGTGGGCTGATAACTGTGTGTCTCTTAATGGGTTGTTTTGCCAGTGTGTGTGCCTGTGTGCATACGTGTGTGCATTTCTGGGTGTCTGTGTGTGTAAACAAGAGGGTGGTTTTGGACCCTTTGTTGACGATGAGGGTCTTTGGGACTCCACCAATAGACAAGCTGCAATCGTGTTGCTAGGTGGTCTATGGACATGGGGCCCCTGCTGGGGCTCATGCTGGGGTGATAATTGAAGAAAGGGGGGTGGTGAAGGTGTCATGTGGGCCTTCACGCCTAGAGATGTTTGGGTGGAATGTGATAAAAATTCTATTAACCCACCCACAGTGAGGACCGTGTACAGTACAACTTATAAAACACCTTCAGCTAACTGTAAAGTAGCCTATATGATATTTTGCAACAACTTGGTCTAGGGAGATCAGGATGGCCTCCTTTTCCACCTATTCCCTCCCAAACCCCTAATATAAAAAGAAACATCATTGAAGGGACTTGGCTCTTGAGTTTTTGTCTGTTCTATTGTTTACACAAACTCCATCTAGTGATTCTGCTATCACTGAGGCTGAAAAAAGCCCCTCAGAGATGGTGGTTGGTGGTTGGTTGGTGTCAGGCAGGGGTGTCTTGTTTCACAGCCTACTCATGATCTGGGTTCTCTGTCTGGTCCTTGTGTCGCCAGGCTGTAACCTTTGGCCTGAAATACACCACAGTGACTCACACACAGTTTTCATATTGCGTTATTTGGAGCTGATTCAGACGAGGATGGAGATTAAAAAATAGCCCTATAAAATGCAGAGTGGGAATTAATGGCTCCCTTCTTTTTCACTTTCCATTTCAATTATTTTCTCAAGGTTGCAAAAAATATGTTTTATATATAGCTGCAGCATTCTATAGAGGAGAAAGAGTTTTTTGATGGAGATGAAGAATACAAGGGGTTACATTAGTCAGTAGAAGATGAAATAAGGGCATGAATAACTTTTTCCATGTCCGATGAGGATAGAAAGCCCTCATTTTAGAGATATTTTTAACTGCAACTCTTTGGACGTGTTTCTTAAAATTCAGACCAGAATAAAAAATGACTCCCAAGTTTTTGGCAGTCCGCTTATCGGCCAAGATGATCAAGAATTTTGGAAGCAGCATTTGGACGGTCAAAAATAACCAGCTCAGTTTTATCACCACTCCCTTTACTGTAATATCAGTATCATTAGGTTTTACTGTGTCTACCAATTTTACAACCAAGTGGAAGCATATAGATAGAAAAACAAAATAGAACCCAGAGAGGTACTCCTTCATTGTGCTATGGAGGATATGGAATTACTCACAGCAACAGAGAACTGTCTATCTGAGAGATACAAGTCTCTAAGATGATCAATTAAGAGGTTAAAATCAACTGTGTCAGAAAATTCACCGGCATCTGCAGCTAGAAGAAGATTATCTGTGACTCTAAGTAAAGCTGTATCAGTGAAACAACAGTCTCTTAATACCTTATACAGGAATGGGAATGAATCTACAGTTGCTTAGAATGGGTGGGTCCAGACTCGGCTTTTTAAGAAGAGGCTGGACAAGAGCATGTTTGAAATAAGAGGATACGCCGCCACTTGCCAGCAAGCTGTTTATAACTGAAAGAATGTTAGGACACACAGGAACAATGACCTCTTTTAAGAGTGGAGCAGGTATTATATGAAGAGAACATGATGAGGGTTTCATAAGAGATACTGCAGATTTTTGCTCAAAGAAGCATAGGGAGGTGCTGAACTGGGGAAACTTCTGATTAGGAGGTGGTATCCGATGTCTTATATAGTCTTGGCAAAGAGCGTAATATTCTTTGGGAGTGTATTGCATGTTATTAATCACTTTACAAATACTTGTCTGTGGAAGTTGTTGGCACTTGCTGAACTTGCAGGCAAAATGTGGCAAATTCCACCCAGCAAGCTAAAGCAAATGCTAAGGATTTAACTCAGGCCTGGTATTATGTCACGCTGCAGCCTCTAAGCCTATAGGTTTTGCGAGTGTACACGTGTGTACATGTTAGGGATTCATTAGTTCACCCCGCTGTTCCTTTTGTCCCTTAAGAGAGAGGGAAAAGCTCACCGGCATCCTACAATTCTTCCTGCTTTCTAATCCTCCTCACTTTAATTGTAGCTCTGCGGACATCTCCTTTCTCTCCCCATGTAGCAGTATTACTTATGCAAGTCCACACAGGTCGGATGCTTCTTTTGACATGCCTCCCTAAACAGCGCCTACCAGAGGGGATATCCATGCTAGGTTGTGGTTATTCCTCCAGGGGACACTTCTCATTCAATTTCATCGCATCACGCCACCCGGATGTACTGCAAACGACTCAAAATCACCCACTCAAGGAACTTCAGGCTAGTACAGGATGGATTAGGTGATTTAATCGTTCAATTAGGCCCACCCTTGTAGGCCAGTTGGTCTATGGGTATGATTCTCGCTCGAAGTGCGGCTCGTTAATGTTCTCCGTCGCGCCGGAGACTAATCTCTCCCACTTTCACTCAGATGTAGCTTGTAAACACACCGCAGGCACATCCCCTTGAATGAGACAGACCAGTAGCACTGCACTCAATCCGACAGTTTGCTCCAACACTGCTTTGGTATGAGCATGATGCTAGAATTGTTTTTTGGAAAGTTGAAGGATGGATTAGGCGATTTAATCATTCAGTTAGGTCCAAAGATGCAGGCTCGTTGGTCTAGGGGTATGATTCTCGCTTCGGGTGCGAGCGGTTCAAGTTCAAATGTGCACTTGTAACCTTCTTTGCAACACAATGCATTTGCAAGAGAGTGACGAAACACATTGACTCCATGGACATTCATCTGACAAACAGTGAGTGTGGTGTGAAAAGGGAAGAGTGTGTTGGGTGTGTGGCAGATGCTGACTAGCTGGAGGCATTGCTTGGCACAGAGAACTAACAGTGTTTGAGCCTTAGGTCATACTTCACAGGGAGAACAGAGGGGAGACGCAATAAGAGAACACAATAGACAGACTCATATCTCCTTCTCTGCTTCGCTTAATCGTACCTCAGCATGGCATACACGACTTTTAAATGCCGATGATGCTCGGAGAGTGAGAGAGCTATGATTTGAAATAGTGTACCTCGGGTCACTCTGTTACCCATTAAGAGATTTAATGGGAAGCACATTGCAGACTTCGGTCTTCAGTACACTGCACTCTGCTGTACCATCTTGCAATACCAGAAGCTTATGTGTGGTCTTCTCATGAGAGGACAATGGTTGCCGCTGCTGTTGGCATGTCCCAAAAGATAGCATGTCCGTGGGGAAATTGCAGCGGAATGCCTGTGGGCGACTGAAATTATTGTAAAATCCATGGCATGAGCTTTATGTGGGAGAGAGAATGAATGACCTGGGGGGTGATGGCTGAGTAGACACTCCAAGTATGTGTTCAAAAATGTGGTCTTATCCCTCGATTTTCACTCACTGGTCCCCCGATAGACTCCAGCTGAACTTTAAATCCTACGCCCTCCTTCCCTCCACCCCCTCAGTCCCCTTTTTGCAGGAAAGTTTGAAGTGGGTTGTGCGCCTATAGCGTTAGTAATGGAACACTTGGGAAGACAATCTGTTTGAGTTGTCAAAGGATGTTTGTCTGTTGAATGAAGAGCCTCCTTTCACTTCCTCCCTGTCCAATCACTTTGGATTAAACCCTGTGGAAATGTCAGAGAGCTGCAGAGAGCAGAAGGGCCTCACTCATCAGGCCCTTTATCCAGCAGGGGCCCAGGCAGAGGTTTAGTGTCAAAAGTGGCAGTCTGTCAATTCTCCCACCACTCTGCTCAAGGGTTAAACATACAAGAGACTCTCTTCCTCTCTCTCTCTCCCTCTCTCCGTTTCATCACTCTTTCAAAACATACTGCCAAGCTGTTACTGACACAGGCGTGAAACAAAAACCCCTCCATAGGACTATATGGTCATATTAAAATGTGTCATAGAGCTGTTATGGTATTAGTGGTAGCCATA
>OOFE01015126.1:54571-70170 GCA_900323365.1 Monocentris japonica | reverse complement strand
ATCAGGCCCTTTATCCAGCAGGGGCCCAGGCAGAGGTTTAGTGTCAAAAGTGGCAGTCTGTCAATTCTCCCACCACTCTGCTCAAGGGTTAAACATACAAGAGACTCTCTTCCTCTCTCTCTCTCCCTCTCTCTGTGTCTCTCTCTCTCTCTCATACGAACACACACAAACACACACACATATTAAGCTGTCCTGTTGCCATAATTTTGTTGTCAAAAATCTCAGGATGTCTGTGTCTCCTGTATCTGCAAGTATGTATAGCAAGGTGTGGGCTTACTCTCTCCCTTCCTCCCTTTCATCACTCTTTCAAAACATACTGCCAAGCTGTTACTGACACAGGCGTGAAACAAAAACCCCTCCATAGGACTATATGGTCATATTAAAATGTGTCATAGAGCTGTTATGGTATTAGTGGTAGCCATAATCCCATATAAATAACTGAAACTGGACATTACATTTCACACACAATTGAATGCCAGTGTTTCATGAAGGAATTATCTTTACTTTATAGTATCTTCATTGTAATCACTCAAATTAAGGATGGTGTGACAGCTCTGTCATAGGCAACCTAAATTGAATTGCTTCGTTTCTGCAATTCCATATCAGATTGCGTTGAGAGCTGATCCCATCCTTACACCTCTATACTGGGCGGGTTGGGGCAGCACCCAAAGCTCCACGGTCACACATTGGTGTGTATATATAAGCAGGTTCTAACGGTGTCAGAATGGATCTGGTTTAATGCCGGCCTGCTGATACTCCTGCACCCACTCCACTGATAGCTGTGGGTGAAGTAAAGGGAGTGCCGGGCTTCTGCAACTCAGGCCCTATTGGTGCCTGGTAGTGCTTGGTGGTCTCTCTAGCCTACTCTTGCCAGGGAGAAGAGCCTGTGTCAAGTTTTCATCCACGTAATGCTCTCTGTAGTTTACATTCCATTGCTGTTTAGAACATGCTGCTACCGCATGTCCAAGGAGATGTTGTTAGTTTTTAAGAGGGAGAGAGAAAGAGAGAGAGAGGGTGGGAGGGAGGAGGAGGATTGCGAATTCATCTTGCGTTAGTTTTCTCTGAGTGCCTGCGTAGCGCTTGCTTGAAAGGTCACTACTTTGATTGAATCAATTCTCCGGAATGAGCAATACAGTGCGCCGGCTTTTTCCACCTTTCATCTTTCTATGTTTGCCTATCACACGCTCCAGCAGCACCCATTGGGACAAAATCAAAGAGCTCAAGAGATATTTTAAATGCTAAACCTTTTTGTGGGCTACAGTCAGAAAATCTCAGTCCTGAGAAGCTTACGTGTAACATAAGCTTGGTCCGGCTTCACGGTCTCTGTAACAAGTTGGCTGTGTCGTAAAGATGTTTTCTCACAGATTGTCCTGCAGCTGCATCAGTCAGTGGGTGAAATGAGTCCCCCGAAGAATTCTTCTCACGCTGCCTCTGACAGGCCTTGGCTGTCACAGAGATGTAACCAGGATGGGAATGCTGGAGCGTGGGCGTGTGATAGTGTGGGATTGTGATTGCGCACGTGTGTGTGTGTGCACATGTGTGCATGTGTTTGTGCATATTTTGGTGAGTTTAAAGGCAGCTTTCATAGCCTGTCTTAGAGGCCAACATTGGTGCGGATGTGGAGATGACAGCAGACAGCTGATGGTAGTCCCGTCCTGATGCGATCTTGGCTCAGTTATTTCAGGCCCACCAGTCTTTCCAGGACGTTCTGCCACTGTTGCTTATCAATTATTTACGGAACAAAATGTAGACATTTCCCTCAGTCCTAGTAAACAGCAGCTGGGCAAACTTCAGGCCTCCTCAGGCTTCTATGTAGTGTCACCTGTTGCTGAATATCCATGGACTCTGTTGTCCCTTTTTTGTCTCTAGCTACTACTCCTTCAACATTCTTGCAAGGCAAACATTGGGCATTGTGAACAGAGTAATTCATAAGTAAACAGTGGGATTCCACTAGGTTGGAATGCAACCCCCCCCACTGTGTTGTGTGTGTGTGTGTGTGTGTGTGTGTGTGTGTGTTTGCAAGCATATACCTGGTTGCCACATGGCCCCGTGTATATTGCAACAAGTGACCAGAGCAAGGTGAGCTCCTGAGACCCATGTACTCTAGGTGGGGTGTGGTCAAAAGAATTACAGAGCCCGACAAGACGTTTATCTTGAGGGAGAGATAGCTTTAAGACAGTGGACGTGTCTCAACTCCTAGAGTGAAATGCAAAGGTCACACTAGCTATTTGACCCAAGTTGCAGTAGCGGAGTGAGAAAGCAACTTCATATGTAGTTCACGGCCCTCCCTGAGATGAGGTCAGTCCGATGATCTGAAACTGGCGTAGCTTGACACATTAGCTTTAAGATCAGGTACAAATCTGGACTCCTCTTGCTAGAGACGACTCTGTATGACTGAGGAGGTTTTTTGCCAAGATGGCAAAGCAGTGCACATCCAAAGCGTCCAGACCATACCCCATCCCCAAGGGAGTGGGAAGCAGGAGATGATCACACCAACGGTTGGTTGGTTGGCTCCGCTGAAAAGAATTTGGCCAGTCAGCGGTTTCCTTTTGAAAATGGCCCTGGATTGTTGTTGTAAGGGTGTTCAGTCAGGGGAGAGAGGATTTGGGGGATAGATCAAGTTATTTATTAGCTGGAGCCATTTAAATGGGAAACTCTACCATGACGGAGTTGGGTGGAAATGGGAACTGGCGTGCCATGCCAACTGGAAATGCCAGGGATGGAATCTTGCCAGGGTGGTATGCAAACACATGGTTTGGTTCTGGGCACTGGATGGATGCTGCGATGGTGAGAGCCGCGCGAGAGATGATAAACCCTCATTTGGAGCTGAGTGAGTAGATATGGACGTGGATCCTAGGTGGCACAGTCAACCTTATCGAGATGATCAGATATGAGAGCAGCTGGCTAAGCTGGCCTTCTGTCTCCTCATTGAGAGGGTGGATGGGTCCACCGGGTGCACTGGGAGAGGAGACAGTGCTGCTCTCTTTATCATGTGACTATGAGAGGGGTGGTCAGGGATTACTTTTGGAGTGATAGGCATCTGCATTGATTTAATCCTTCACACAGCATCACTCCACACCTAGCCTGTGATTGTAGTCATTGCTTCCGGTTCAGTTGTAAAAAGAAATGTGGAAAATGAAACAATCATGCTTTAAAAATGTATTGCGTAATGCAGTCTAACGTATACAGTCGAATGCAGTTATAGTGACACCCCTGATATTGGGCCATTCATAAGCCACGATGAATGGCATGATAATCACCATCTGATTTTAAAGCAACGTTTGTGGTGCTGCAGTGGAGATGTTTTTACTGCTGGAGGAGGTGACATAATGTTTCCTTCCTGATTCTAGAGCCAGGATCCAGGCACAGACGACTGGCGGTATGCTGAACGTTTTAGCCCAGAGGGATGAAATTTAAAGCATACTTGAAGAGATTTGTGTCATCCAATCATTCTGATGTCAACCTCAACTGCTTTCACTGGCTTTCAGTTTTGTGCAGTATTTGTGTGTATTCACATGTGGATTAGTGCAGCCAACTTCAACTATTTAAGATTAGAGATACAAAAGACACCCACTATTCATGATCTCTATGGACATTTGTACTGATACTAACTTTAGTTGTTATGAGCACTGGGCATATACCTAGTGGTGTCATGAACCTTTATGTGCATGTGTGATCTGGCCACGGACAGATAAGAAATGGTAAAAGTAAACATATCACACTATGGTGTTTCCTGTCTCCTTTGTTTTCCTCCACGCTCCCACTACCTATATAGCGCTGGGTGTAACTGGTGGTGAGACTTCAACCCCTATAAATCTCTGCCCCTCTGTGTTTGCTGCAGGTGACAGGGGCCTCCAAGGTGTGGGGAGAGGTCCCTCTGCCAGAAGACCTGGAGGCAGAGAAAAGCGTTCAGGCGTCCCAGAGCTTACTGGATGATGACGAGGACTTTGCTGCCGACGAAGCTTCAGGAGGTGGGCTTGATAGAGGCAGGATGGTCACAAACCACTGCAACAGCTGAGAGCCATATGATTTCCACTATGCATTCCTCAGATTTGACTGTGTTAACCACGGGAATGAAGTAAACTGTGCTCAAGGAGGCATAAGAATGAATTATTTTGAGTATTTCTTTCTGCATTTGAACACTGGTGTACAGGATTCACTTTTTATAGAGGTCATTCAACACCCCTGCTGTGTTCCAGATTTCTGTTCCACCTGTTGTGTAAATGTACAACAAGCCTTTTTTTCCGGACTTGAACCTGCTTATTGACTGATCATACCACTATGTGTTTGTTTCTGTCTCCTCAGATCTGCCCAGTGGAGAGGATGATGGAAGCACGCCTTGGCCGCCAGTGGTCTCAGGGAGCACATGTAAGTTTTACTGATGTGTGGAAGATCACTTGATCCTCAAAAGCTTCCCCATTTTTGATTCAAACGTATGTGGGTGCATGCATGTGTGAGTGTGTGTGTGTGAATGCAGGCAGAACTAGATGTCTGTCTGTGCCTGACTGATGTCGCCTTCACATCCTGCTGCACCATCCTCTCGCCCCCTCCCAGCTCAGAGTCTGGTCATAACACGGGGCTTCTGATTTGTCTCGAAAGACATAAACATCTCCTCTCCTCCTTTCATCCTTTAAACCGGTGGCAGGGGTGAAAGCACAATGCGACACATGAAAGACATGATAAACAATAAAAGCTGTGGCAGATTTTGCAAAATATCTTTTGTTTTGCATTCCACCCGCTACTGCCCTCTCGTCATGTTTTTTTTTTTGCTGCCTTCTTACATTTTTTTCTAGTCTTAAAAAGGATTTATATATGAGGACGCCACTATATCTATCACACAGAAGCAGGGAAAGAAAATCTTGCTAAACATTTTGCAATGTTCAAAAATCACACAGGGAGAAATCCACTAAGAAGAGGCAGAGATACAGAGGGAATATTTTCAGAAAGTTTACTTTCCTGTGTACAAACAGTTCTGGCAATATTATATCTTATATCGATAGCATCAACATGCACATAATGTCTCCGTCCCTTTCACTGTACACACAAAGCAGTTCAATCCCAATCCCAGACAAGTCAGATCATTTTCCTTCTTATTGCAGACAAAGGCCAGTGGGTAATGGCTGCTGCTTCTTAGGCTGTCCTTGGTGCCAGACACTGGCACTTGACAGGCTGGTGGAGCTCATTACATCATGGCACAATAATTGTTTTAGTAGCAGCATTGCAAGCTGACATCAGAGCTGGGGTATATAGCATGTTCCTCGCTCACAGAAATAGCTCTGTTGTGAGGCCTAGCTGAATAAGGATAGTTAAAGGAGCCAGATGAGCTCAACACATCACTTGGTGACAATGTCCGTGTGTGATCATGATTAACGAGGCTAGTAAGGGTTGGGACATGTGAGTCAGATTTAAGAAGTGCGCCTATGAAGAAAGAATGGAGTTTTTCGTGCAAACATAAATTTGCAGATCGTTGCATTAGTTCAAAGTTATCTTTGCTCAGCCAGATCCTGTGGGGATGTTTGGGGCAGTAACCGTAGGGTCTGAGTCAATTCGGCAGATACAAACAGGGTTTTTCATACAAAAGGAAGTTGAAAAGTTAGAGAATACAAAGCCTGTTTGCGTTGACAACTCAGGATTGGAAAATAGTTTGTGTTAACGCGCTCACATTTTGTGGTGCGACACAGGCCTACAAAAAATTCCCCATTATTTTGGTTTGTTGCTTCTGTTACCATAAACCTCCCAGCTTTTGTAACCATGTAAAGGTCACTGTTACTGTTAAGATGGCAATTAAATAGGAGTTTGAGCTAACGCACGGTTTTCTTTGATATATTGTCTTATCTCAAAGGTGGTTTGGAGTTTGTATTCTGCTCAGTGGTTGGAGGAGGCAGGTCATGTCCATATTTAGATCTGAGCATGACAGCAGTGGGGAGGAAAATTTATTTCTGTGTTGAATGCTGAATGCTATGCCGAGTGTCTCTGTCCTGTGGGCTGTTCAGAATATCCACCCAAGCCTCTGCCTTCCTTCCGCCTCCACTCGTCTAAAGTGATTAGACGTAGGTGCCAGTTTTACACCCATTATGCCTTGTATCCTGTTGTGTTGCTATTTGCCATAGGTCGAGGATTTCCCATTTCCCCCCAGTCTCAGACTAACACGTTGAGACAAGAGACTATTTTCAACCTCTTTTGTCCATTGTCTTTTGCCTAATCACAGTCTGCAATCTCCTCTGAAGATATGAAAGTGGTGTCCCATGTCCTCCTAACCTTTCCTCTTGACCTCCACACTCAGATCCCCATAGAGATGTGTGGGAGACAACATCTAGCGTATCTCTCATCTCTGAGAGCGACCCTTGTTCCACAGGCTCCCTCGCAGACATTCCCAGTGCGCCGAGGTTATTGGCCACTTTGTTTAGAAACCAAAGAAACAAAGGTTCACCATGTCTACTTAGTAGTGATGATGTGGTTGGGAGAAGGTCTGCTGAGGTGAAGTTCTTCCAGTGCTAATTTTGGATGAAAAGCTTGAGAATTCATATCTCCAGACAGATTTTAACACAGAGCAATTTTACCACATTGCGTAGTTGGGCAGTACCTGAACTAGTCATGTTTGAATTATAAGCTGTGTAGTATGGTGATAAATATTATTATGTCTCTTGTTTATAGTCAGATAAACCACCATTGATTTGCCCATCGCTGCCTTACATGTTAAATTGAGAAGCAATGTGCAGCCTGGAGCTTCTCACTTGTATTGAAGGGAAGGATAAGCAGAGAGATATGTTCTGGATTTAGTCTTCCCAGAAGTTTGTTTTAACTTCCTTGGTCCAATGGGATTCACATAGAGGCTGCCACAGAGACAGGTATCTCATTCTTGTGTAGCCTAACAGCTAGTATTACTCCTAATCCAATCAGTTGGTTTGGGTTATTTGCTGAAAAGAAACAACTCAGGTTTTCATTCCTTTTATCGTCTCTGGAGAGCAGATGTTGCAACATAAGACAATAATACATCAGAGTAATGAACCCTGTCTGTCAGTGTGGCAGTTTGGCAGTTTGGCCAGGGTGTGGAGGGCCGCTCAGAGGGCCGAAGGACCGGCTGGGGCCAGGCCACCCACTCAGTATTTCTCCCTTTCTCCTGGGGTGGACAGTTGGTCAGATGTTTCAGTTGCCACTGCCTCTGTGTGTGTTTGTGTGTGTACGTGCATGTGTGTGTGTGTGTGTGTGTGTGTCAGACACAGGGAGCCTCTCAGATAGTTACATTGGGGCAGAAGGACAAGTGCTGGCAGCTGCAGTTATTTTGGTGAGTTCTTTGTTGTCGCTCTGCTGGGCTTCCCGAAGGTGGTCACACACACAGACTCACCAGCGTCCCTGCAGCAGAGCTTGCCAAAAGAAATGAGGGTGAGAGAGAGATTACTTACATCTGTGGACAATGCGGTTGCAACAGTCCAACAGCATTAGACAAAATAGGAGCGCTGTATTGTTGAAGGACACGTTTGGGTTAACCTCTGTCAGAATAGTTTGTGTTAGCCATTGATAAAAGCTTTTATCCTTCATCAGCAAACAGTTCATTGTCAGTGACTATGCACAAGGCACCCAGGGAGGGCCTTGCTCTGAATGACTACTGCTGAATAGTCTTAGTCACTCACTTGAGCCTTATTCCCTGGCCCCATGTTGCTACACTCTGTTGTGCCAATAACAAATCTGTTGCCTTGGGGAACTGGCTTTTGCCTCTCCTCTTTAGGAAATACACACTCAGCATTTCATTGGAAGAGAGCGTGTGCTGCTATTTGTGCTATCTCTTTTGTCTTATGGCAATGTCAAGGACAGGGTCGTAACTGATATATCTGTTTATTTTGATGACCTTTACAATAATTGTGGTGCAACAAGAAGGGAAAAAGTGAAGAAAAGTCGACAGCTTGTTGAGTTACAAAAAATATGATTGAATTAAAGCTTGTGAAAACTTTTTACTGGCTGTGATTATTGGCTGTGTGTTCAATTGTCCCTGAATTCCCACAGATCTGAGAGTTTATTTGAACAGGGCTCCACAGTTGGTCAGTGGCTTCCTGGTTGCACCACTTGGGAGTGTCCATATGATAGTAATAACGCCTCTCCTGGGATTTGGCAAGCCTCTTTTGCCTCATGACCTCACCAACGGAAAACAAGGCAACTTAGTGTCTTGCCTGATAGATAAGAGACGTATCTTTTTCAAGTCCCCGTCTGTTCTTTCTGCTGTACAGTGGGCACTTTGTTTCAGTGAACAATCTTGGCCCGTTCCGCACATAAAAGAGAGGAGAGTTAAGCTGTTACCCCCTTCTTCTCTCTCCGGCTCTCTCTTATGGCAGTTTGACTCTGACAAGGATCAAAACATCGCCGAGGCCTTTGAAGTTGCGGATGCTTCATTAGCACTAATTTGTTTGGGTCACCATTCTTGAGAGACTTCAGATGCACAGGGCAAGTTTTCTGTCTCACTATTTCCAGTTTCCTGGACAGAATTTGTAAACTCTGAATTTATTTTTGGAAACTCTTGCTTTAGACTGCAGTATTTACTGTGACTTTATGTTTATTACAACCTCCTCTTGACCTAATAAAATCAACAGACAGCAGCAGTAAAGTTCTTCCATTAACTGTCCAACCTGACAGAAAAAGATACATCTTACATAAATGTCAAATTTACTCCTAGTACTTACTACCTACTTTAGCGAACTCTCTACTGAAAGAAGAGCTGCGACTACAGTAATTGTGTATCAGTATGCTGTGTGTCAGCTGTATGCTTTTGTGTGTGCAGCTGTAAAACAGCTGGATCCAACACACTCACTTGATTATGGAGGAGCTGTTGTTTACTAGTCTCTGTTGAAGTTCATGGAGTGGACTTGCACAGAATCTGGACTGGAGCATGACAATCTATCTTGTCAGTACAGCACTAGAGGATCAAATCTATTTATTTTAATGGGTAGGTACTTAAATGTACTTAAAATGTGATTATTGGTCACCACTTTGTAAATGTTCCCTGTGTTTCTCTTCCACAAGGGTCCTTTTCTCTGTAACCTATCCACGTTCAGATTCAGAATTACTCAAAGGCCTCCTCAGTTGACATTTCAGAGCATGCCCCATGCTGCAGCCAAAGCAGTGGAAGAATGAATGAGTCACCACAAAACAGAACATGGGCATTGTTTCCCCTGCCAGTTCAGAAGGCTGTCCTTCCGTAAAAAACGGTTAGGACAGTGCTTAGTTTTTTCCATGGAGTTGGGAAAACAGGAAGCTGCTCCTCCCTGTGATGTTGCGAAGCCCCAGGGTGGATCTGTCAGGCAGCAGGGACGTGAAGAGTGGTGTGCGGAAGTGTGTTTGGTCCGTAGGATATCCTCTGTGTTCTGCTGACCTAATGATCAATCATTCCCAAGACATATATCCTGACCCCTTCTGCTGGACACTGTCATGCAACCAGACTGGGTGTTGTCAGACAGACACGACACCCGCCTTGACTGTGGATGTCCGTATGAGACAAATGATATTGCTAACACAGCATTGATATTGACATTTGCAGTCTCATCAGACATTGTGATGACGAATGTGTTTTTCTTTTTTCGGCTTGTCCAAACTTTCTTTGCTGATTCCTGAAGTATTAAACACGCTCAGAGTAATACAGTCCTTACGTAGTCTCTTACAGACCATGTGTATTTTAAGTCTGACCAGCTCAGAAATTTTTGCTGATCTGTGCATCTGTTTCTGTTAAGACAACTCTTTTAGTACTTGTCTTTCTAATTGTCTCTCTCTATTTTCTCTCCCTTGCTCCCATTCATCTCCCCTCTCGCTTTCCCGAAATTTTAACCTCTCTGCACCTGCCCGGCTAACTTGGTCCTTTTCCCTGGTCCTTGTCTCGCTTTTCTTGTTTGATCCTTGACCTTTGGCTCCTGTTTGTACCCCTTCGACCTCTACACCACCTTTATTTTGCCCTTTGCCCCTTTCCCCTCATCACTTGCCGTAGCACGCTGGTTGGAATCTCAATATCTGGGGAAGATACAGAGCCCAGTCGAGCCAGACTACAGTAAGTCTCTCTGCGCTTCCTTCTTTCTAATGCTGCAGTTTCTCTTCTCTCTTCTCTTCATTGGTTAAACATCTTGGCACACTCTCCTGTCACCTGCTTCATTCAGTTATGCACTCTCATTTCCACATGCACTCTCACATAGCATTCCAAGGAGAGCTCGGCTTGGGCATGTGGCGTTTGAGTTCAGCTAGTCTGTTTTTTAGTCTGTTTGGAAAATGATGGGGTTGTTCCATCGAGTAATAGAGTTCATCTCACTCCAATGGCAACTGCTGAAAACAACACAAAGAGATGTTTATTTCGATGTCTGTCTCTGGGGACAGACAAATCTTTCAAAGAACATATTATGTATTTCACACTCTAATTTGAAAAGAAGTTTTAGTACTTTTAGCCTCATACAGATGGCTCATCCCAATGATATGAACCAACTGTTTCACAGGATCAATGCCGGTGGGTTTCATGGTTTTAAAGAAGTGGTGTCCCCTACACAATTGTGTTTTTTTATTTTTACATTGTGTGCAGTGGGAGAGCATAAAGGGGTTAGCTTAAAATTAAAACCAGGAGTCATTCCCAGGACCTCCCCAGAGAACAGTGGACTTTCAGACCAAGCTGTTTAGCTGGCCACCAGCCAAAGGGTTAAGTAGCAGGGATCCTCTCTACGAAGCTAAAGCTGAGAAAGAGGCCCCCATCCCAGCATATCCCTATATTCAGCCTGAGTGAGAGAGAGAGAGAGAGAGAGAGAGAGAGAGAGAGAGAGAGAGAGAGAGAGAGAGAGGCAGGCAGGGGAAAGAAGAAAAATGTCAAATGTCTCATATTTGAAGGGGTCCCCGGTGCAATGCAGTAATATGTTTTGGGCCTTGTTCTTGTGGGTTCTGACTCTCCCTCATTCCCTCTCTCCATGGCTTGGGTGGTGTTGATGCCGTAGGCACCGGCTGGGAGGGTTGAAGGTCAAGACCAATGCGACTGGGCTTTAAAGGCCAGGCTGGGCTCACTGCTCAATCAGGTCTTTGTCTTCTACATAGGCCTCTATTTGTTTAGAGGGGACCCATTACACAAAGCCGCCACAGTTCTGCTGCACAGCTTTAATAGCTAAATAAGTTTGTGAATTAAGAGTTTGGAATGCTATTTTTCCAGGCTCCTTTTTTCCATGCCACCCGTCATTTCTTATCCCTGACAGTTTCCTCACCCTTGATGGTGGTGGTGCTTGACGAGGGGATTTCCCCCGAGTGGAAACAGTCAGTGATGTACAGGAGAATGGGTCTTGGACAAAAGGGGCCGCTCATTAGCAGTAGGGCACAACCCGGCGCTCTAATCAAAGGATCTCAGGCGGCGGCGGTCCTGCACTCGCCAATCCATAACGTCAAAGCGGCGAGCTCAGAGAGAGTCGGAGCTGCGAGTTGCTGTTGACCTGGCGGCAAGTACCCACTCAAGTGATTAGATTATCTGCGGGTCAAATAAGGCGCTTTGATGAGTCACTTTGATGTTGCCTGTCTCCTGATGCCATATTCAGGGCCTAACAATTATTCCTATAAGGCTGACGCTAACAGCCTGTACAGCAAGCATTCAGGCACCCTGCCAGGCTCTGCAGATGCCTGCAGTTTGCTGTACATATTCACCTCATTGTGTGTTTTCATAGGCAGTGTTCAGTTTACTGTGCTGCAAATGAGGCCTTTCCTCACCAGGAATGGAAGGTGTCATGGAGAAACCAACTGGGATATCTCTAGTGTCAATGCTGTGTGTAATAAAAGGTGTTTTGAGAAGGCAGCTGTTTACCAGCTGAAGCTCAGGCAGTGGAGCATAAGGCAAGGCTCCCCACAGGCCCTTCACACAATGAACACAGGCACAAAATCTTTTTTAATTAAGTAGCACTCTGTAAGCAGGATAAATGTCTGCTGTCTATGTGTGTGTCTCTCTCTCTCTCTCTCTCTGTGTGTGTGAACTCTTTGCACACTATGTGTCTATGTGTGTGTGCACATTTATTGTTTGCATGCATCTTGTGTACTTGTTTGCACATACTGTATGCATGCATGCATGCGTGTAGAGCAGGGGTGGGCAATCATGTGCCATGGAGGGCTGAGAGTCTGCAGGCTTTCATTCCAACTGAAGAATACAGCAGGTGATTTCACTGATTAGTCCTTCCTCTCTGGTTGAAGGTGTGCTAATCAGTGAAATCACCTGCTGTATTCTTTGGTTGGAATGAAAACCTGCAGACTCTCGGCCCTCCATGGTACATGATTGCCCACCCCTGGTGTAGAGCCTCAGCGTACGCCTACATAGAACATGCCTCTTTGCTATTGGCATGGCAAGTAGCATCTGACTGCAAGAAACAGTACAAATATTGACTTCCTCCCTAAACCCACACTGCCAGTCTGAAACGAGACGCTGGCAGGTCCATCCCAACAAAGTGTTGGCAGGAGTGTGAAAATAGGGCACCCCGAGGGCCTGGGCTATTTAAAGCTTGATGTGCTGAGATAGTGACATCAGAATTATAAAGATTTATCTGACTTTTTTTGTTCTTGCTAATGAGTTCTATGTAGTTCTACAACCTGTTTTTTTCATGTGGCTCAGGATTGAATTTTGAAAATGTCTTTTTTTTATTTCTTTTACTCTGTGGGATGTGAAAATCTTAATGCTTAAATGTCAGAACTACTCTGAATGCAGGTGAACCCTTGCATATAATGAGTGCTAGAAAATTTTGTCAATCACTAAGTTTTTGAATGTGAGTGAATTTACCTGACATGATCTGAATTGTCCCGATTTGATAAACTCCATCTGGCACTCCGACCAGGTCAAAACAACTGCTAAGAATTAATTGCAGAGTGCCCTATCTTCCAACAGTTGACCTACTTACTGTACTGTATGTTCAGTAGCAGTTCAGCCTAGCTAACATGGCCTGTGTAGTCCATTCATATAATCCCTGCACTTCTTGCCTGCCTGCCTGCCTGCCTGATGTGTTTGTCTTGATGGATGTGGAGGGAATGTTGAGGCCCCCTTCCAGAATCATTCACAGTGGGTTTTTTTCATCTTGTACCTTTGCAGGCATTGGCATAGTAGTGACGCTGAGTCAAACTCCCACTTACCTTCCAACTCCCTGATGTCATCAGCTTTCACTCAGGAATTCTGGAGCGAACTTGTGGCCCGACGTAGCTGAATGTTTGCATTGATTAGGCTTCTTGCAAGACAGACTCTGTACTGACTCAGTTCTGTGTTTGTGACAAATGGGCTTTATCAACATCTGTCTGCAAGTATGTTTGAGTGTGCTGTTTATCTGACTCCATGTCCATGTCTCAGACAGAGAGAGAGAGAGAGAGAGAGAGAGCGAGAGATACTGATACTGCAATTTCGTGGTTATATTTGAGTATGTGGGTGTTGAGCATGCCTGTGTCAGCGTGTGCCTCTTGTTAGAGCCTATGTGCGGTGCGACGCTGTAGTCGTCGGTTTTAGTACAGACCTGACCACAATTGAGATATAGAAATAGACACCATAATTTGTATGTGGCTCTCATTTCAGCCGCAGTAATGCTCTTCAGTTTTTACTTCCCGAAACATTCAGCCGAAAGCTTGCCTAAGGGAAATTATTCCCAAAATCGTTATCCTATATCAAATCATCTTTAATATAGTTTACCACTTAATCATGAGGAAAGTCCCATTTAAAATCTGGCTCACGATATCTAAACTCTAGGACAGATGGATATTAATGCTGAGCCTGTGGTCGTTGTCTGTTATTGTGTGGTTTAGCTAACAGAATATCCTGCCCCCCTCTGTTTCCAGTCTATTACAGAGCTCTCGTCAACTTCACTGACTCCCTGGTCTACGGCCCTGAGCTTGAGGACATCTTCTCTCTGGCCTTCACTGAGATCTCTGATGCGGTGGTGGATACGGTAGGGCGGAGTCTATTAATACTCACACAGACCTTAATCACATCACATTCTTGTCATTTCACTATTTTCTGTCCTATAAACAAAACTGAATGTTGGTCATGTATAGTAGGCTACGGTTATTAGTGCCTTTTAAGGTTTATCCATGCGATTTGTAACTTTTCTAATGAAAGTATGTGTGACCTTGTGTCTGAAAAGAAGCTCCAGGCTTGTTTATTTAAACTCGTCCTTTCTGTATGGTTTTTCCTCCACAGCTGGAGTCGGAGTACAACAGGATCCCAGGCGTCCAGACAGTCAGCGTGGTCCTCATCAAGTAAGAACACAATTCCTGTTAATCATGCCTTGTGGCACCTACTCCAGGTGATATTTCTCTTCCTTGTTCAAAACAGGATGAAGCCAGCAGTGTAGGCCTTTAGTTAGTAATTCATTCTGACTCTGTTAAAGGACGAAAAAAAAAATATTGATCTCTACAATGCAGTTGTCCCTTATAACCTTCTACTACACCACACTCTTAAACCTGCCCTGGTCTTCCTTGCTCTCTGTAGGAAGATGATAAGAGAGGATGGCGTGGATGTTTTTGTGGAGCTGGACGTGGGTTCTGAACAGAACAGCAACGAGGAGCAGATTCGCAGTGTGCTGTACAGCGTGGTGAAGGAGGGCGCCATCGCTTCTTACATTACATCGGTCCAGGGCTTTCAATTCAGACGGCTGGGAGAAGGTAGACCCTCAGCTGTAGCGAAGTAGAAATGTGTTTATCTGGCAACACAGCTAGTGTTAGCTATACGTTTGCAGCAGAGCAAAAGGTCTATCAGAGGGTTAGGCAGTGTCCTTAATATGTGTCTCTGGTTTCTAGCACAAGCTCTGCCCCCAGTGGAGCCTATGGCAGTGCCAGGTTTGTACTGTGCCATGCCTGCTGCATGGTGACTGATGAAGCCGGTGTAGATACCGTATGACTGTAGTGCCTATAGAATGAAGACTCGAGCTGTTCCGCCCTCATGACCTTGACCGTTTATGATGGCCTCTACTTTGACATGTGTTAGCGATGATCGTGCTGTCTGAGGAATGTTATGCATGGAAGCACCAATGTAAAGTATACCATATCTGAAAATGGTCCCTTAAGCTCTATAGTGCACAGTGAATACGAAGGATTTTTGCATGGCATGAGTTTGATGAGAAATGCTTCTGTTCGCTGAACTTGCCAACAGCTTTTGATTTACACAAATTCCAACACAACAAACGCAGGCGTGTTGACTGACAGTGTAATGGTTACTTCATCTCCAACTCCCATGCCACGATAAAAATAGTCGTTTTTTAATAGTAGAGTATTTCATTGATGTTACGTAATAGGCACAGAGAGTCTTGACAGCATGCTTTTTTTTTAACCAGGGTCAGCTATTTTAACCACAGAGAGGGTTTTAGAAACAATATAAATCTAATGCACCACAAACCTTACAGATATTTTGTTCTTAAAAAAATCCCTATATCCTCAAACGTCTCCCTGTTTATTTTGACAATTACTATAGTAATCTAACAGCTGAAGGACCCAGGATGCTGCTCAACTATTGTGTTTTCATGCATTTGCACTGTGACGTGAGCCTAGCTTAGTGTATTGGCTGTACTGTTGCTTTGGCTTGCATGTCTTTGATCCTTGACCCCCCCATCCCCCATCCCCCAGTAATCCCCAGCATCAGATCCTGC
>OOFE01015126.1:43982-54285 GCA_900323365.1 Monocentris japonica | reverse complement strand
TCCACTTTATAGGAAAAGTTTGTTAATCAGAGATTGTTTTTAGATACAAAACGGCCCAGTCCAGTCACCCCCACCTCTCCCTCCACCACCACCCCCATCAAGAAGCCTGTGCGCCCCCCCAGCCCCCCTGGGCCCTGCAGAGCGGACCAAGCAACATGCCAGAGCGGAGAGTGTATCCCACGGGACTACCTCTGTGACGGAGAGAGGGACTGCTCGGATGGGAGTGATGAGTTCAGATGTGGTGAGCAATAGCAACACACACATGCTTGTTCATGTGCACACCCTCAGACTTCAGCTTGCACTCTTATCCTCTGTCTGTCCACAGGTACGCCATCTCCCTGTGAGCCCAATGAGTTCAAGTGTAAAAATGGCCGCTGTGCCCTCAAACTTTGGCGTTGCGATGGAGACAATGACTGTGAGGACAACTCAGACGAAACAGACTGCCGTAAGTCTCAATTTCTGTTTCTTGACCATGTGATCTAAATAGAGCAAACTGTCAAAGTCTTTCTGGCCCTAAATTGAAAGCAGTTAATAAGAATGACTTAAAGTTCCCTCCTTCTCTATATTCTTATCACTGCAGCCACCAAGGGTCCTGGTGACACTTGTGCCCCCGAACAGTTTGTATGCCTGAGTGATCGTACCTGCATCCCAGCTAGCTACCAGTGTGACGAAGAGCCAGACTGCCCTGACCGCTCTGATGAGTACGGCTGCAGTAAGTCTCAGACCAGCTGTCCATATAGCACCATCTCTCTACTTTCTCTCTTTCTGTCACACACACATTTCTCTCTCTTTTTTTCCCTTACTGTTTGAACTTTCTCTCTCTGCTTCTTTGGCTCTCCTGTATAGTCGCCCTCCGAGTTCCTTTGTACCCTGACTATTTTGCAGTGAACCAGGCTCTTTTCACACATGTGATGACTGAGACACAGAGCTTTTTGTGAACCATTCAGTCCTGAGAACTGAAAGGGAATTGTCCATCCATAGCAGAGATGTTATATTTCCTGACTTTCAGGCATTTATGAGCTTCACTGAATCACCAGTCACATGCCGACCTTTTTAAGACTGAGAGGTTGAAATTTGTTTTTGTACATGTATGTGCCTAAGCGTTCCCATCCTTAATGTATTTTTGTCACCCTTAGCCCCTCCCACAGTGACAAGCCCACCAGAGGAGTCCATTCAAGCAGCCCGGGGGGAGACGGTGACATTCACATGTCAGGCTGTGGGAGTGCCCACCCCCATCATCACCTGGAGACTCAACTGGGGGCACATCCCTGTTAGTGGCAGGTGGGTTTGATGAGAAATTCTCCACCCCTCAGACCTTTTCTCATCAATACCATGATGAAAACTGCCTTGTTTTCAGCAGCGTCAAAAAGGATAGGATGGGCATATGGAAACTGTTGATCAAATCAGTTTGAATTCCATTGAAACTCATATCCTTTAAATGTTGAAAAGTTATTCCATAGAATGTTATGATGCTTTTATTGATGCTACTTTGGGAAAATGTGTGTCGCAATGTCAGGGCAAAGCTCTCTCGAATAAGGCATCTGCATCTGGTGAAAACAAAGGTTTCAAAATGAATTTGGCTGTATTGCAATATTCTCATCTCACAAATAAAGAGTGCTCTTTAAGATTGCTATTTATCTGCAGCCTGCATTATTGAGATATTTGTTCATGGCCTCCGAGAATGAAAATCCATACAACTATTGTGTTGCAGAATGTACGGCTTAAATAAATAAATGGAAGGCTTGTTATTATGGTCCACACTGAGTTGCTATAGAGGCACAAAGAAATAGAGGCTACATTAGACTGTCTTTATATAAGGAAATCATTTTTATTATATCCTCCTGTGCCCAGGATCTCCATGACCAGTGAGAATGGTCGCGGTACCCTGACCATTCGTGATGTGAAGGAGGCGGATCAGGGCGCGTATACCTGTGAGGCCATCAATGCCAAAGGCCTGGTGTTTGGTATCCCTGATGGAGTGCTGACTCTCACACAGAAACCAGGCTCAGGTACCAACACGTTACTCCATTCCTACTTGTCTCCCTTTGGATTTAGTCCCTTTACCTTTGGGCCTGAAATTGTTCCTGAGCAGTTGCTATATTTCTTCACCATCAGAAAAATCTAGATCCTTAGCGATACACCACAGTTAAGCATATAAAATAAGCTAAAATATCTGTAAATGTCAATTGAGAACTCTTTTCACGTGTCCCGTCAGGCAACTGTCCTGATGGTCACTTCAGTGTGGAGGGCCGCTGTGTGTCCTGCTTCTGCGCTGGAATCACCAAGAACTGCCAGGCCACTGGCCGCTACCGCAACCAGATCAGCCTGCGCTTCACTGACGAGGATGACTTCAAAGGCACTGAAGCAAATTATGCTTATGAAATAGATTTTTATAGAGCGAATGAACTAACTAAGAGAAGTACTGCTTTGAATTTTCTTCCACTCATCATAGCATTTTGACCATTAATGCAAGAATTAAACAAGATTAATGAATGAAGAAATAGCCAATACAAAGATCTAACATGGGCTATAACCCCTCGCATCACTACAACCTTTTCTCTCTCTCTTTTCCTTTATGTTTCTGGCCTCAAGGAGTGAATGTTACGTACCCTCTTAGGCCAGGCACTCCTCCTCTCTCCTCCACGCAGCTCCTCATTAACCCTGAGATGGAAGAGTTCCAGCTCGTCGACCTATCGCGACGTTTCCTCATCCTTGACTCCTACTGGACCCTGCCCCGCCGCTTCCTGGGCAGCAAGGTAACGAATGAAACTCTTTAAAGGCTTCATTTCACAACTGTAATTATCATCACAGTTAAAATGTATGAAATCTATTCTATATGTTTTTAGATTGGCTCCTATGGAGGATCCCTGAAGTACAAGGTGCGGTATACACTGGCCCGTGGTCTGTCTGAGCCCGAGGAGAAGCCGGATGTGGTCCTAGTCGGGAATGGACGCAGGCTTGTGTATCGCAGAGGCAACACCACCCCTTCTCGTGTGGTCAACCAGAAAGAGATCAAATTTACTGAAGTATGTCTATGGTTCAGAAAAGCTCTTCCAGTAAAAACAAGTGCAGATTTTGATGCATTAATAGCAATGACTTACAGTTCTTTCTGAATACACCACGAGGATTGTGGAAGTTGACAGGTGTGAAGATTCATAGCAAATGTTACATTTTAACAATAATTAAACCTTTACTACTTTTTATTAATCAGATACTGATCAATAAAGAACATTTCTACAAGATTTGTAGAAAAAGCTTTTCTCAAGTGCTATAAACCGTGATCAAGGTTGTTTCACCTCTGAGTGACTGACCTGAATTCAGCTCTTGATGGCCATGGCATTGTAGTAAAAATCATACTTGGTGTGATACAAGAACTATACATTCCCTGGATGAAATACTGAAATACGCCTGATGTAAAGTCCCTGTAACCTGCATAGTTGCCTCAATAAACTTGATTGTTGCTGTTTTAGGAAAACTGGCAGCAGTCCAATGGTCGGCCGGTGAGCCGTGAGGAGCTGATGATGACCCTGGCCAACCTGGACAGCATCAGTATCCGCACCATTTACGACAACCACATGGTCAGCGTGGCACTTAGTGATATTGTGATGGATACCACCAGCGTGGAGTTTAGCACCCGGGGTCATGCTAAGGATGTTGAAGAGTGCAGGTGAGGACCCTCAAATAAAGACTCCAGGGTTTTAGTAAAAGGCATTGATATGGGAGAGCCTTGCATGTTTGAAGTAATCAGCAGCCTGCAGACAATGCAAGCAATGAACCAGTTTGGACTTGCACAGCAATACAGTGATTCATATAGGTATGAAAGAAGAACCTTTGCATGCTGATGTGGTTCGCAGCTATGTTTCCATTCAACTATCAAGCAAATTTTCAAAATGTTGCAAAAAATGAAAATTCAAGCAAATAAATAGGCTTCCAGAATGTACAGCTACGTCAAAATACACCCCCCGAGAAAAATGGATGCAGTCTTTCAAGAATTGAATAGCATTGGGCATGTTGGGATTGTTCTTTTGTATCAGCTAATGTTGGCCATATTTCATGCTGTCCAAAGACAAAAAACAAAGAAATGCACTTGGCAAGAAATGCACAAACTGGCATACAACATACAATGGCCACAACAGGCACCTTATACATGGGAGCAACAGTGCATATGACCTCTCTGGGAGGTTTTGAACCATTCATCAGCCGATCATTTCTTTATCATCAGAAAACCTAAATATAGCAGGCTTAAAAACCTTTTTGCAATACTGAAGAAATTTTACAGCCTTTCTAGTTCGATACATAATAATTGGCATAAAAATAGAAAATATGGAAACTCAGCTTGAGCCAAGTCTGAATGTGTCATACTCATGTTTGTCGTTCCCAGGTGTCCTCCTGGATATACAGGCCTGTCCTGTGAGATGTGTTCATCTGGTTTTGAGCGTGTCCCTGGTGGGACCTATCTGGGCACCTGTGCTGGTTGTAACTGTAATGGACACGCCAGCGCCTGTGACCCTATCAGCGGACGCTGTCTGGTGAGAACTAGTACCTCATTGACCAGCATGGCTGTCAATCACTTATCACGTATAGATTTTGGAAGTGGAAAATAGAATGTATTTTCCCCAAAACGGGTTCCACTAATATATCACACATCACTTCTTTGAAATATGGAGAAATTAAGTTTGCTGACCATAATGGATGCCTGTCTGGTTAAACTCTATTTTGTGTGGAGTTCATGGGAGAGAATGACCAGTGTGTTCTTCCTGCCGCAGAGCTGCCAGCACAACACAGAAGGCCCTCAGTGTGACAAGTGTCGCCCAGGCTACTTTGGTGACCCGAGCCGAGGTCGCCCTGATGACTGCAAGCCCTGTCCCTGCCCCTACAGTGAGACTTCCCGTCGGTAAGAGGTCGCCGCAAAGGTCACCCCCCCCCCATCCCCCCAATACACACAGACAGACACATAGACAGACACTGTGCACACAAATGCACAGAAACACACGCCAAGGCCAGAATGGGGAATGGAAAGAGTTATTTCACCCTGCAGTTTTATATTCCCCAAGGTTGGACTCATTCAGAAATAGAACACTGGTTTATTCATTCCCCATGTCTACCTGTGACGTTCATGCTACCCAGTAACCCACTGCTGTAAGTTTTAATCTGTGGCTCCTCGGTTGGGCTTTGGGGTTTTGTTTATAGGTTCTCTGACACCTGCTTCCTGGACTCTGACCAACAGGCAACGTGTGATGCCTGCAAGCCCGGCTACACAGGAAGACGCTGTGAAAAGTGAGGAAGTTGATGTCATATGCCTTTAGATCTGTACAAGTATGCTGCTTAAAGTTTGCCAGCTATAGCATATGTATGGTTTCAACAGCTTGAACATGATGGTGACATGAATTATGGTATATGGGATCAATCTATGGAGACTAGTGATGATGATGAATGTCATCTTTATAAGATATTGTGGTTTTGATGAAGATTGACAAGACCTAGATTATGATTTTGATGAATGAAGCTTAATGGTGATAAGCAGTGCCAGCTATAGGACATGTTTTTAATAAATAAGAGTCAATTATAACTCTTATTTTTGCTCCATTTTAGGTGTGCTCCTGGTTACCAGGGTAACCCTCTTCAGCCCAATGGAAAATGTGTTCCAACTCGTGAGTTTGAAGTTTATGAAATTCTCTGTTCCAGACATGAAACAGACAGTCAGACATTTCACCTGGACTGTTTTACCTGTGTTGTACATTCCAGTCATCCAGCGCTATGACCATTAGAAAGTCTTGACCCTATGTAATGGTTACCATGAGGCTTTTCTCCTGGAAGTACAGTATAGTATGTGGTCATGGCTCAGGTATGTAGAGTGGCTGGAACCATCCCAGGTGTACTTTCCTCCCCATATGTCATCTCCTTTCCTCTCTTCTCCCCCTTTAGAAAGCTCCAAGTGCGATAACAGAGGAACAATCAACTCCAACAGCAGGCCATGCAGCTGCAAGGTAGAGGAACATCAGACTGCACTATGTTGAGACGTTAACTATATTATAAAAACTTACTGTTCGATCTGAAGTTCATTTTGTGGTTTTTGGTACTGTCATGATTTTGCTGCTGTCATCTTTAAGAAATGATAAGCTAGACAGGCAGATGAATCACGTGTGTTTGTGTTTGTGTGTGTGTGTGTTGCAGAACAATGTGGCAGGCGCTCAGTGTGATGAGTGTAAGCCTGGGTCCTTCCACCTTTCAGAGGCCAACCCAGATGGCTGTCTACAGTGTTTCTGTATGGGCGTCACCAAACAGTGCGCCAGCTCCACTTGGAGCAGAGACCAGGTAGGTTGCTATGAATGGGTAAGGGAGGGGGCAAATACACTCACTATCAAGGTTTCACTCAGTGTTTGTGCAGTTGCGCTGTATCAGCAAAACTACTCCACTTTCAGATGCAAAACAGTGACACGCAATGTGCAAACAATGACAGAGTGAAGTGTAAGGCAAAGTGGCAGCACGTGCATGATCTGTAAATGTAAGGAAAGCACATCTCAGTCAGACACTTTGTTTCTGTCCCTCAGGTACTTGGAGGGGTGAATGGGCAGCTCTTCTCCCTCTCCAACAGTGCCAACACTAAAACTATTTCTGAAGGCATCTCCCAGAGGGGCTCTACCGAAGTGGTCTACCGCTCCTTCTCCGACATCCCCAATGAGATCTACTACTGGGTCCTGCCTGACAGCTTCAGAGGAGATAAGGTGAGAGAAGAGCGCAGTGGACAGGAGAGGGAAGGGAGCATTTCTCTCTCAGAAAAAAGTGTGAAGTGAGTGTCAAGCTAGATTTCTCTGCCCTTTCTGTCCCACTCAGTCATGCCTCAACATGTTGTCGAGTGAAAAGGCTGCACTTAATCCAGACAGCAAGCCTCTTTTCAACCTTTGGTTTGAATTAGTCATGCTCAACGTGCGTGTCTTGTGATCTCTGACTTACTTTAGCGTGGCATAGGGGTGAAATACCTTTCCACCATCCAGCCTTCTCAGAATAGCATTGTTGATGAGCATCTCTCTCTCCACGTTGCTGCCAGGTGACGGCCTATGGCGGGGAGCTTCGCTACACTGTACGTTATGAACCACGGCAGCGCTCGCTGGTGATTGACGGTCAGCCGGATGTGGTTCTCCAGGGCAATGGCATTTTCCTGGAACACTACTCTCAGACCAAGCCCCTCCCACGTGTCCCGACAACTATCACTGTGACCTTCAGAGAGGTTTGTTTTTTTTTTTTACCAAGTGAAAAGAAACAAATCTAAATGTTAGTCTAATAGCATCTAAATGCTATTAGACTAACTTCTCTCTCTCTTCTTCGCTCCATTCCATCTGATAGTCTGCGTGGCGTCGCGCTGACAGGCAGCCCTGTACTCGTGAGCACCTCCTGATGGCCCTGGCTGATGTTGCTGTCTTCATGATCAGAGCTACCTACACAGACAACATGGCTGAGAGCAGGTATGATGGACACGAGTCTTCTGTTCATCAGTATACCTCAAAATTAATCCAAGAGCATTTCACATTATGGTAGATAGGATCTTTGTGGAAATTTCAAGACCAATGGTTTTGTTGTTGCTGATGTTTGTGCGTTATATAGTATCTCAGACATCAGGATGGATATTGCTGTCCCCCACTCCACTGGTAATGAACGGGCTCTGGAGGTGGAGGAGTGTTCCTGCCCGCAGGGATACAGAGGACCCTCTTGCCAGGTACACACGGACGTAGACACACACACACGCACACCCTATAATAATACAGTTGATTTATTTGAGGAAAGAAAAAAATGGAGTCTGTTTCAACCTACCGTGATGGAACAAAGTGATATTCTCTGTCATCACTTGTTTCTGGCCTGAGGTGTTTTTCCATGTCTTTGCAGGAGTGCGATGAGGGTTACACCCGGACGGGCTCCGGCCTTTACCTGGGCACCTGTGAGAGGTGCGACTGCAACGGCCATGCCAGCGGCTGTGACAAGGAGACTGGCGCATGTCTGGTAAGTTATGCCACTCTTCCTCTCTCACTCCTGTGCCAGAGCAGAAGCCACTTTGATCTCTGCAGAGGAATGCACTAATGGTTTCTTGGCGAATCCCAACATGTGGAAACACTGTCACTCATGAGTGTATTCCAGTGTTCCATGAATCTCACCTCTTCCCTACTTGTGTGTGTGTGTGTGTGTGTGTGTGTGTGTGTGTGTGTGCCCTGACTAAAAGCAATGTCTCCATAACACCGCTGGGCCAAGGTGTGAGCGTTGTCTGCCTGGTTTCTATGGAAACCCTGTGGCGGTCGGTGCTCAGTCCTGCCAGCCCTGCCCCTGCCCTGGAACCTCTGCCAGCAACCAGTGAGTTCTTGTCTAAAAATACTATTCAATCTCTAAAAGCCAAAATGGATGCTTGTCTGTTGAATTCTAGATTAGGCAAGCTCTATTTTTTATACTGTACTCAGTGCAGGAACTGCTCATCAATTAAAACAGTTTACTCAAATGCAATATAATAGCATACAAGATATATTTTGACTACTGCTAAAAAGAGTAGAGTCATGGTATGTGGCTCTCTATTCCCCCAGGTTCTCCCAGTCCTGTTATCTGGATTCTGATGACCAGCCAACCTGTGACAGTTGTCCCCCTGGTTATACCGGCCGGCGCTGTGAGAGGTAGGTCCACCCCCTTTCGCGTTTTCCTTTTCCCCTCTATCTTTCTCTCAGGGTCAGCTGGACACTGCTCAGTGTTTGGGGTTACCGGGCGGACCGGCAGCGAGGTTTGCAGGGGCCGGCAGTAGCACCCATTGGTTTCATTCACAGAAAAGGGATAAAAGCATGTCTGTGGTTTGCATCTCTCTTGTTTTTCCAAGCCAGTCGTGATTGAGTGGTGTCAGTGGGGGGATGGGAGAAGCAAATCAATGCCACCCATTCTAATGTAGTAAAAGGTGTTTATGTAATGGGTTGTATCTGTGAAGTTATGTACGGTGTCCCTTCCTTCAACTCTGCTATTGGATACTGTTGACTCATTGGACTTATTGGAAGGTCAATCAATGTTATTTCTACTCTAATGTAAGGAATAGCAACCTTTGGTGGTAAATGATATATGAGCTAAACCTGCAGTATGTCATTATTATTTTTATTGTTTGTGGACAAAAATATTGAAGTAGAATTATGTCCTGAGGAAACCTTTTGTTGGCATACTTACATTTTCTTTCTTCTGTCCTCTGGTTTAACTCGGTATAACTCAGTTTAACTCAGTGACTGCTTTCTGCTTAAGCTTTGCGCTTTGCTGGAAGTGACATTTAAAGCTGTTGGCTAATGTGATCTGTGTTTATGCACAGACCATATTGAAATGCTGGGTCTCTAAGGCATAAATGTAGACGTGGCATTTATGAGGACTCCTGTCTGTCTGATGAATCTTTGCCGCTCGAAGGGCAAAGATGATGAGGTGACTTGGGTATAAGACACGATTCATTCATCATTATCATCATTTGATTATTTGAATCTTTCTGCCTGCACCATGCCTGATTCTACTGTTTTGACGTTAAGAAAAGAGACACCGTCTGCAGACAGTTGTGGGGATCCCTTCCAGAAGGGGCAGGTAGAGGGCTTCCTGCCTCTGGGATGTGGAGCTGAAGCAGTGTTCAATTTCAGCTTGGAGAAAGAATTACTGCAATATGGCAGTGGAGATGATGATGACTACATTGACTACCAGTGGAACGTCACCACCATGGGCCCCAGGAGCATAGGAACAGCCGTCATCCCTACCAGGAGTTTACTGTCCACTGCAGCTCACCGCAGCACCACCAGCTCAGCCACAGCAACTGGGGAAGACATGGTCCCAGTCACCCCCAACAAATCGGCAACCCGACTCCCGCCACGTTTCACAGCCAGTCCAGAGGACAGACACTCCAGCTTCCAACACCTGCTCCGGATGCACCTCAACACCTTCAACCAGCGTCTGAGCATGCTGGAAAGGAACACGCTTGATATGAAGGAGAGCATTCACACCATGGAGGACCAGCAGAGCAGCCTCAGTTCCCAGCTTGAGAAGCTTATTGCTATGCAGCCAGCTACGGAAAACAAGGAGAAGGTTCGCGAGCTGGAGAAGAGCTACACAGACATGGAGGTCCGTCTGAGCAGACTCGAAGGAAGGCTGGAGATCCTAATTGATGGCTTCACGGCCCTTGCGCAGGAGATGAACAAGATGAAACGCACCAGACACATCTCCCGTTCGCCCCAAGAAAGGAGGGTTCTGCCGCCACTCACCACAGTCCTTGTGCCTTCCATGTACACGACACAACTGCCTACAATCAGGATTATAC
>OOFE01015126.1:29509-43962 GCA_900323365.1 Monocentris japonica | reverse complement strand
CCTTCAATCAGGATTATACCGACAGAAAAACCTCTAGCCAGTAGAGCCACTGTGCCCAAAAGCATACCTACACCCCGTCTCCCTGTGAATAAACCCACCACTGCTTCTCTGAGAGATAGAAAACTCAAACTTTCAGCCACCACTAAGTCAACATCCCAACCATCCAAAAATAGTACAAAGCTCAAATCAGTCACTAGGTCATCCAAAACTCAAGTCACAAGGTCAACAATCAAGTTGAAGACCACTCTGAGTAAACCAAGGACTAGTTCTAGACCTAAACCACAGGCTACAATGAAGCCTGAAACAAAGCGACCAGTGGGAAAGAGGCCTGCTGTCACAGCTAAGCGTCCATCACAACGTAGCCAAACAAAACCTAGGCAAGTTAAAGAAGAGGTAGCAACCACTAAATTTCAACTGGATCCACCATCTCACAAATCCAAACCTGCAAAAAATGCATCCAAAACCCAACGGTTGCCTGGACCACATAACAAGGTTGATAAAAGTGATGCTACTCAAACTAGGAGAAATGATGGGAGACACAAGTCATTTAGATCAGATGCACCGGATCGAAAGAAGGTTCAGCAGGGTGTAAAAACTGCAGAAGTTGATTCGAAGAAACTGTCCAAGCCAAACAATGGTAACTCTAACCAACGTCGGAAAAAAAGTGAGCACAACGCATTTACGTTGGACTCGCCATCTCACAAAACCCAGGCTTCACAAAAAAGCAAGGTCACTACCACAACCACAAAACCTGCCAAGGCTATTACCGCTAAGAAACTGTCAAAGACAAAAATGAAAGGGAAACCCCAATCTTCCCCGTCTAAAAAATCCCAACGGAAAAAGAAGACAAAGACTCATTCAAATGTTGTGGACCTACTGAGGCTCTTGAGAGGAGACCACAAGTCTAGAAAGGAAACAGAAAAGCAAGATGGTTCTCTTCACGTGGTCTTGGGAAGGCTGGCCATTCCTATCAGAATTATCCCTGATGACTAGGGGATAATGTTGTGTTGTGTTTTTTACCCCATTGCTTGTCTACAGGTTCTGGTCCTGATATTTATGTCTCTTATCACAATATTATCTATGGAACTTTATGAAGGGACTGATTTCATTACACTGTGTTATTTGAGAGGAACTCGTCAACATTGAAAATGTTGAATTATGTGCTAATATGGTCTGAATTTTTCAGTGAGATACTATAGTCTTTGCTTTGAAGCTGTATTTTATGACAATTGAAACATTTGCACAAAATCTTGCTATGAAGGTACAGCATAGCAGTAGTACCTCTCATATATGTAAAATTGTCCATTTTCCTATGGCCAGACTACCTCAAGTTTACATGAGTGTCATCTCCACATTATCAGTCCCATGTTGGGTTATTTCAAAAACCTCATGCCTCCAAATGATAATTGTTGGTGTCCTTGCAAGAGCCTTGCATCTCCAAGTTGTAGCATGTACTACACTGCAAAAAATCAAGTCATTTAATGTAGTATTGCACTTCAAAATCACATTTTGTAAGTGGAAAAATATATATGCCATGGGGTGAGATAATTTCACT
This sequence comes from Monocentris japonica, assembly GCA_900323365.1. NCBI lineage: Eukaryota > Metazoa > Chordata > Actinopteri > Trachichthyiformes > Monocentridae > Monocentris > Monocentris japonica. The sequence goes on along the minus strand of OOFE01015126.1, from coordinate 42,407 downwards.
TGTTTCCAATCTGAATAAACTCAAGTGAAACGATCAAGTGATCTTGATAGAAGTGGAGTGATCTGTCTTATTTCAAGATATTGTGACTTGTTTTTAGAACGGACTTGAAAGAAGTGAAACAGCATGGGAAACAATTGAAATAATCTCACCCCAAGATTTTCAGGCTGAATATGAAATCAAATGACTTTGCAGATTTTTTGCAGTGTATATATTTTTGATGAACATTTTTATTAATTGGCCCCAATGTCGTAATCAAGTATCAAAAGTCCAAATTTGAGATGCAAAGTTCTTCTAGGACACAGATGATTTGTTAAATAGTCAATTTTGAGGGCTAACCCTTACCAAAATAACTAATTACAAAAGATTGATCTATTACTGAATATCAGTAATATCCTCAGTTCTTATTGAAATGTTTTCCAAGACCGTCCCTAGTATCGTCTTTAGGAGAAATGAATGTTGAAATTCAGTGTTTTATATTAATGATAATATCACATTGTTTATTATGTTTCATCTATGTGTACCATGAACATACCCTTGTAATGTCCTTTCTTAGTAGCCTTTAATACAGCATATTTTCATCATGTTTATGTGACCATATCTATGTGCCATCTTTAAATCTGTAAACAACATTGATGGGAAGGCTTGAAAAAGTTAAACTACATCTCAAAAGTTAGACTGGAAAGGTTTTCCCAAAGCAAGTTCATAGACTTGAAGTCCTCTTGAAGCAGTTTGCTGGCTGTTGACCTGAGGACCTGCCAGAGGACAGGTGAGGTAAGACTGAGAGCAGCTGTCCTGGGGTGGCCTGCACCCATCTACAGCTGGATCAGCCTTTGGGGAGTGGTGCCACTGCTTGCTTTGTTCTTCTGCGTATCATATCAACTTCTGCTCACCTCTGCTCTGTTCTGACATGAGTTTGTTTAAACATTTGTTGAATTCTAGTAAAATATTTCTGATTCCCTCTTCAATGTTTCTGTTTCTGTGCAAAGGGCTTCCTCAGTTTCAGCTGTACCACACTCATTTGAGAGATGGGATCAACATCTGACACATGTTGAGTGTTTTAGCATTGGCAAGGCTTCATCCATCTCCAGAGCTAGCAATATTTCATTTTCTTTTTCTTTTTGGGAAAGCTTAGTCATTGTTTATGTACATTATTGCACAATCTGGGTGTCATTCTGGTTTTTAGGTTGTTTGAATATCAGACCTATGCATAGTGCAGACATGTTGGTAACTACTTACTGGCTAGAATTACAGTATCATTTGGATCTGCCTTGTCTGAGTAACGTAGTCCTTTGTTCATTATTGATATCTGCTATGGACCAAGAGAGCTTCCTTAAGGACAGGTTTCATGAAATGTGTCACCTCACGCAGACTTCCCAGTTTCCTGCCTCATTGTTCTTTGATTTAAAAACATGCGTCCTCTTTGACTGGAATTATTTACTAACTTGTCTATTTTTAATTTCAGATGTGCTGCAGGATACATTGGCAACCCCGTGCATGGACAGAAGTGCGTTGTTGGCAACAATGACGTCAATGGTGCGTATGCTGGGCCACGCAAATGGCTGATGTCGTTCCAGGCGGCTTATTCTTTACATTTGCAAAAGTTGTTGAGATTCCCTTCGGACACTAAGCTGGATTGAACATAAATACGTGGAATAGAGAGATCACCCAGACAGTAATCATCTGCTCTACTGGCCTGTTACAGGTAACTGTTTCAACTGTGACCAAAGAGGAAGTGAAGGTTGCAATGGAGGTGTGTGCCGCTGCAAGGTAAGCAAGCAAAGACACTAGCATTTTTTTTACAATAACTATCAGCTTGTTACCTTTTGATATCCTCTTGTCCACTTCTAAGGCAGCCTAGACTGGATTCATTTCCCTCTCATCACATTCCATTGATATTGTGTTGCAGATGAATGTTGAAGGCTCATCTTGTTCCAACTGCAAGTCTGGAACCTTCCACCTGAGCCCAGATAACAAAGATGGCTGCCTGTCCTGTTTCTGTATGGGCGTCACTCAGCAGTGCTCCAGCTCCACCTTCTACAGAGACCTGGTAAGGCCTACTAGTGGTGCAGCAGGTGCATCATATGAGAACTATGGTATGAGTCATACTTTAACGGGACCACTGAACAATCAAACCAAAAGTGTAACCAAGATTATGTTGGCAAGGATGTTAAGCATCTATACCTGGGAGAAAACAATGTGTGTGTGTGTGTGTGTGTGTGTGTGTGTGTGTGCATGAGGGGGTGGAGGGTGGAGCAGTTCTCTAACTCGTACAGTACACTCATCAGACCGGCCTTGAGTGGTTCCAAGCCAGTGACATCACATCCATCAGTGGTGCTGGCCAGAGATTGACTGATATCTCTTGTGACAACATCCCACATTGGCAATTATTTCTGTGCACTCACTCACCCATGCTAAGTGATATACTGCAAAGGGCAACTTTTGGCTCTTGTCTCAGACCTTCCTCAAGGCAAACGGTTGAGTAACTTGCAGTCTGGATGTGACCTCGAGAATGAGCCTTCTTCCCCTGGAAAAATGATGGTGTAAATTCAACTTTATATCATGGCAGGTGTACAATTTCTTCTACAGTTGATTTGTCTGGCATGGAACTGTAATGAAATCATACTGAATCACTAAATCTCCTCACTGGAGTGGGGAGCAGTGTCTCAATATCCACAATACTTCTAAATGCATGAAACCTGAAGAGAAAGATGCATATGATTGATTGGGCAGGCTGGGGAAGTGTGTTGAGACCTGATTTACAGAATGAGGTATAATCAGTTAATGGATAAATGGCTAGCTTGTACAATGCATTCAGGGTAGCAAGAAATTGCTGGAACTGTAAAGTGAAGCAAAATGTAGATTCAGGTGTGTGTGTCAGTTATTTGAACAAACAAACCAAAAAAATCTCAACTTTGAGTCCCAAGTTTTAAGATACTACTTTTTTACATTTTTTTCATAGAGTTGTGTGTTACTTCAAACGTGTTCCCCCAGGTATCCTCAGTCTTTGCTCCAGGGAACTTCCAGGGATACGCTCTGGTGAACCGTCAGCGCACCAACCGCATCTCTACTGGTTTCACTGTGGAGGTGTCCACTGAAGGCACTCAGCTGTCCTACACCAACTTTGACTACCTGGGACAGGAGCCCCACTACTGGCAGCTACCAGGGGTCTACCAGGGAGACAAGGTCAGTACCACATTGAGTTATATACAGTGGCTAAAGCCACATCAACTCCTCAACACCGTAGTGCTGACTTCTAAATCCACACCGAACTGGAGCAGCACTCCCCAGAAACCTGTAGACCATTCTCAAAGTTTCCTCTACTGCTCTGTCCAGTGCCAAGCTGTTCCTTCTTATTTTCAAATCTCCGCCATTTTTCTTTTCATGCAACTTCATGCAATTGCTACCTCATTCTCTATGTGTGCAAAGTTTGGTTATTTGGATTCCATTTTAAGATATATTTTCATCTTCTGTTGTTAAACTAAAGATCAGTGCCTCACATGGTAAATTGATGTGCGTAGTTTCAGGGGCTCAAATATTCAAACAGTTAGTCAAGCTTAGTCAATCTCCAATTTTTTTGTATTTGCCTGTCCACTCTCTGTAGAAAGAGCCTTTCTTTGCTCGCATGAAACGAGCAGCACAGGTAATGTGGTTTTGATTGTACATTGGCCGCATCAAATCTAATTTGATTTTGTTCATAGTACAGTGTTGTTTTGGCATGTTTCAAAGGATTGCTGTGATGTGGCATTTGATTTTACATTGTGTGTATGTACTGTATGTCACACCTTCTATGTTTCTGTAACTATCCATTATATTATACATTATATACATCATATGTGAAATAGCTTTAAATGTATTTCTTAATTGTTGATTGTTGAAATAGGTTAGAAGCATGGATTTCTTACTGTTTAATAATCTCTCAGTCTATATTGCAAACAAAAGTTGCATTCTGCTCCACATTACATGGAACATTTGACCATGAATGACTGGTGAGTTAAGGAAAGCAAAGTGTTAAGAAAAGGGCTTGCTTTATCCACATCACTAGAGTGACTCGTACTTGCCAGAGGAGCAGCTAAGGAAGGATGCTTCCATATGGTATCTAATGGTATCTTAGCGTAAAGGCATCTACAGATCCAAGAGAGCTAGCCAGGTATTTGTTATGAGCTGCACTGTAGATTATTGTAGCCACCCAGTGACCCCAAAGGCGTGTCTATTGTGAGAGTAATTCAACTGCTGTGTGCACAGTGTTTCCATCGTCCTCCACTAACTCATGTCAGTTTCCATGACATCTATGGAAGATAATCCGCTCAGTCCATAGATGTCTGTAGCAGCACAGAGAATCGCCTCAGTTTCCTGAAAGTCCACAGAGCAGGACCACGTTGACAGATATTGCCTCTGTGTGTGTATGCATGTGTGTGTTTTATAAGCAGAAGTGAGTTGGCATGTGAGGGCTCATGGATTTGTCTTGGATTTGAGCACAAGGCACGGTTGTTGTCTAATCACAGACGCGTGCTGATGATTTGTATGTTTTATATCTAAGTGTAGGAGTGACAGCAGTTCACATGTACATCCAAGGCCCAGAGGCTTTGACTGAAGAGCATGACACAGCATGTCCGCCTTTTTATAGTGCCAATGTACCTTAGTGTACATTGCATTTTGGGAGATCTCCTTGTGGAGTCCAACCCTAACTCTAAACCCCTTCATCTTGACTGTTCCTTTGGTTACTTTATCTTCTGTTTCTCCGGTACCCTACTTTCCACGTCCCCAGGGTGAAGTCAGACAGCTGGATGATGAGGTCTGGGCATTCCTCTCTAACTTCTCCCGTGGACGAGCCGGTTCCCCTCCATTCTTTCCCTCTTCCTCTTCTTCCTCCTCCTCCTCCTCCTCCTCCTCCTCTCGGGTCCCAAGTTCCTCTTCCTCCTCTTCCTCTCGGTGGTCTTTGCGTAACCTGAGCCCCCACCCTCCTCCGTCTGGTATCTCCTCCTCAGTTAGACCAACCAGACCCCACCCCTCTTCCCCAGGCCACGTTCCTCGTCTCCAGGTATACTCTGTCACCGTTTGCAAGGTTCATCCAGTGTTTTTGGTCAACAGTCATTATCTTGATTGTGTTGTTGATTGTTTGTATTTTATGTTTTTGGATGTGGCCCTGCTGCTGATTCTGATAGAGTCAACAGAGCAAGAACATAGTGAGCAAGACTTCTGCTCGTGCTTCTGGCGACGGCAGCAAGGTAGACAGTCGGCATGAGTGACTGACTCGCTGACTCACAGACTTCATGTCCCTGCCCTTGGCACACACACAGGAAACTGCCACCCTCCCTGTGATGGAATGGCTTTAAAGTTAATTAACAACTGATTGCACTCAGTTAATGATTGCGCAGTTAATGTTGGGTACTGTACTTCATCACAGCACTGTAGGGTCTACTAATGTACTGCTGAAGTGGAATCTGTTTTTAAAGAATTGGAAAAGGAAAACGATATTGTGCATTTTGCGTAATTCCCGGCTCGACAGGGTGGCATTTTCCTTCAGTAAGCAAAGAGTTCCCACTAATTGCTGTTAAAGGAGTGCACTGTAATTGTCCACTTGAGAGTAACATTGGTTTTACAATGGTCTCTAATTATATCGTTGGCTGGTTTAAAACACAGCCTCTTACTCAGGCACATCTCAAACTGTCATTTTCACACGATTTCACACGTCTATGCTATTATCAAACTGTAGCCGGGAAAAGAACAGGTGCTTTAATAGTATTACTAGCGAACATGTACTTAAAGAGTATTGCTTTATGTCACACCTTTGTCCCAGTGGTCTCATCTCATGCTTGCCTGCTTGCGCTGCCTCTCTGCCTGCTTATGTCTTAGCCTCTCTCTGTGGCTTACTCTCCTTCCTCCTTTGCCTCTCAGTACGCTCTGGTCTACAAAGGTTTCAGCTTGCACCAGGACAACCTGCTCTACTGGCAGCTCCCAGCGCAGTTCACTGGGAATAAGGTAACTGTGCCAGCTGGGGCCCCCTTCCCTTCCTGGCGCTGGTGTGTTTAACCTCTGGTTAATCCCTGGAAGTCACGGACAATACCTCACCTAAAGTACTCCATCCCTCCACGTTTCCCTCCCACTGCCCTTCAGCCCCTCCGTCTCTTCAACATAATCACACCCTCATACTCCCTCGTCTCCATTCCTTCATGCATTTACACTCCCTCCCTGCACCACTCAACTTATCTCCCAGCCCTCCCTCCATCTGTCCGTTCCTCTTGACCTCCAGTCAGCTACACCCCATCAGTGTAGTTAACAGGGCATGGCAAGGGTGGTGCCATGTCACCATGTCAAGTGTGGAGCTAATGTTTATTTGTTCCTAATCAATGTACACTCCTCCTGACACATACAATTAGTAGGAGGTCAAACATCACTTACTAAGGTCTGGGATTTGCTGCTTGCTACGTCTTAAGATTGAGACATTTACTCCATACAAGATTGAAAATACAAATGTCCAAAGCCATATTATTGTTTTATTTGTAACGAAAGTAAATTTGTCACAAATATAAATAAAAATCGGAGACTGTTTGTTCACTCACACACTTTTTCCAATACACGGGATCTGATGTAACTATACATTGTGGTGTTGCACTTGACATGGATTTTTGCTGCACATGATAATCTCCTTATCAGCAGTATTTCACCTGGCAAGTGATTTAAAATCTTCTCCTTCGGTTCACATGTTTTAGGTGGGCTCTTACGGCGGCAAACTGAAATACACTATTTCCTACGTGGCTGGTCCAAGAGGAACACTACTTGACGATGCTGATGTTCAGATCATTGTAAGTATGCACTAATGGTGGTTCACTGTTTGTTTCTATGGTTCCACGCATTTATGCCATTTACTCACCTGTCAGTGGCTACTGTTGTTCCTGTAGGGTAACGACATCACCCTGGTGGCTCGTCAGCCGTGGCAGAGGAGGCAGCAGGGCACCAGAGAGTCTCACCTGTTTGAGATTGTCTTCAGAGAGGTGGGTGGCCTTGTGATTAGAAAGAACATCCTTCATCCAGAGGAGACGGGTTCAAGCCCCCGAGCCTCTGTGCTTCTGAAGTGTCCTCAATACAGTATCACATTATTATTATTTCATTATCTATCAGTGACATTTCAAATGCTCATTTACACATACCAGTCAGTGCCATAGTAATGACAGAGATGAATGAATATTGTTTTCTTATTAGATGAGAATAACACAGTTTTCTTTGCCCTGCAGGAGAACTGGCGTCGTCCTGATGGCATGCCCGCCACACGGGAGCACCTGATGATGGTTCTGGCTGACCTGGATGACATCCTGATCCGGGCGTCCTACTCCAGTGAGATGCGCTCCTCCAGTATCTCTGATATCAGCATGGAGGTGGCAGTGCCCAACTACAGCGGCTTGGCGCAGGCCCTTGAGGTGGAGCAGTGCCGCTGTCCGCCTGGGTACCAGGGACTCTCCTGCCAGGTAGTTATTCATTCTTTATTGCACTTCTCATTAGATGCTGCTGTAGCTAATTGACTGTTGACTGTGACGGCATCAATCGATAATACATGCTGACTGTGCTTCAGTGAAATGCTCCTACCTATAGACATCATTGTCCAACCTACACGATGTTTCTCTTAGGACTGTGCACCTGGATATACCCGCACTGGAGGAGGTCTGTACCTGGGCCACTGTGAGCTGTGTGAATGCAACGGGCACTCAGACTCCTGCCATCCTGAGACTGGCATCTGTACGGTATGACACACCAGACTATGGTTTGACCGATATGGCTTTATCAAGGTCAATACTGACATTTTGGGATTTGATAGCTGATACTTTGTGCCAATATTCAAGAGCTTTACATTTGACCATGTTCATGCCAACAAACAACATTTCAATCATGGGACACTAAAACTGTCCATTGTAATGAAACAAACTGTGTTATAGCCATCATATCCATATATCAGTCTAACCCTACACTAGATACCTTGTGTTCAAGCCACAATGCATACTGTGAATCAGTCAAGGGAGTACTGCTGTTCCTGATCATAACTCAGTAGGGTGCATTATATCATCATGAAGAGAAGTACATGTCTCTGCTTTCCCTTCCCAGAGCTGCCTGCACAACACTCAGGGTGAGCTCTGTGAGCAGTGCGCCCCCGGCTTCTTTGGCGACCCCACTGTTGGCACTCCAGAGGACTGCCAGCCCTGCGCCTGTCCTCACACTGACCCAGACAACCAGTGAGTACTGGCAGCGATACCAACACCTCACAATCCACTTCCACTCATAGCTGAAGTCAAGTCAGTGTCAGGTTCTCTTTTACAACAAATACTGATATGCTGATGTGCTTTGAGTTAAATTATGTCACCTGTTTTCAATGCACATCCGTTTGTTTAAAGGAATTTCTTGAATTGTCATTTTCTTGGTAGTAGTGTCTTATTCTGCCATATTCTGTTTGAAAATGTCAGTACTTCAAACAGTCTCTAGATTCCTAAAACATGAAAATTCATTGGAAAAAAGTGCAATATTTTCACTTCATTTTTCACTTGTTTAAGACAAAGATTGAAAATGAGACTAAATGATTTGTTAACATGGACATTTTTCCATTTTGTAGGAAAAAAAATGTTAAATGCTATTATTGCTCTACATACTATCTCCTTGTCTGTGTGTGTGTAACTCCCCTAACAGGTTCTCCCCCACCTGTGAGAGCGTTGGCAACGGAGGCTACCAGTGTACTGCCTGTCAGCCTGGATACACTGGCCAGTACTGTGAACGGTAAGAGACACGCTCACCAGACCAGTCAAAACAGTATTGGGGATAATTGCCATCTGTCTGTGATTACGTGTTCTATACATGTCTCTTTTTTCCATCCATCAGTTGTGCCCCTGGATATGTTGGCAACCCACAGGAGAGAGTGAAGTGTCGTCCTTACAATGGTAAGTTTACACTTAAACTATGACTATGCCCACAGGAGAAAGCAGAGGATAGTGGTGTCTGCCTGCATGTATGTATGTCTATACAAGTTGCTCTACATTTCTGAGTGCACTTCTGATGGATTTGCCATGACCTTTACCCCCTGCAGCTGCAGCCTCCCTGGTAGTGAAAATCTATCCAGAGAGGGTCCTGGTGTCCCAGGGCGGCTCTGTCACTCTCAGGTGTCAGGTGACCGGCTCTCCTCCACACTACTTCTACTGGTCAAGAGAGGACGGACGGCCCGTCTCCAGCCATGCTGACAGACGCAGACAAGGTACAGCACACACTCCACACACACATGACTGGTGTGGGATGGAAACAAGTGATCCTGTAGAGAAGTAGTAAACACATACAGAGCCCATAAATGAAGCATTTGATTGAAATAAATAAAAATGGGTCTTTTATACCTTATCTTTGTCATAAAATAGAGAATTTCATATAACTGATATATTTCTTTTTTTTTTACAGAATACAGGTCTAATATACCTCTATCACAATATCTATCTCTTCCTTATCTCTGTGCATAGGAGAGGAGCTGTTCTTCCCCAGTGTTCAGCCCAGCGATGCCGGCGTCTACGTCTGTACCTGCCGGGACCAGCGCAGCACCAACAGAAGCCACGCTGAGATTGTTGTCACAAGTATGTATCGGTCCCGCTGCCATAAGCACATAGGTTTCCCCTTCTGGTACAACACATTTAACCACTGATTGTGTAAGACCTCATCCTTCAGCTGTTTCTGGTTGCAGCCCACTCTTTGGTATTTGGAGTTAAGGCACTGGGGCAAGGTGAGCGTTGAGGGGCAGGCAAAATATTGAGCTTGACAAATTGAACAAGACACGTGTCCGTTATATCTAATACACTTCATAATCATGCTTGCTTTCAAAATGAACTTCATTCATGGTTCATTGTGGTATGGCGGATGACTGAGATTGATTGACTAGATGTGCAGACCACATTTGATTAGGAGATGAACTTGTCATGCTTGTCAAGCTTGCTGCAAAATGACAGGCTCGTCTGCACAGTCATATTCATGATGAGCTGAGGAGACAACCAAAGTTGTCAGTATTGGAGAAAAAAACATAAAATAAAATAAAAACATAACTGATAAAAACCAAGATGCTTTATTACAGACATGCCAACATTTCATGAAATTAAGGTTTTATCAAAAGCTGGTGCCCAGTAAAATCTTTTATTAAAATGCTCTCTTTTAATTGATGATTTCATGACTAAAACCATAGCTTAGTTAATGCAATTTGCAATAGACTTATTTATGAGCCAGTCTTGTACGTTAATGATCTCCCTGCATTTCAGCAGGTGTCTCATCCAAACCCATTGAGGTGACTGTCGAGGAGCCCAGAGCCCAGAGTGCCAGGGTGGGGTCTACCGTCAGCTTCATCTGTACCGCCAAAAGCAAGGTAACACTGGTCAAAGATTTGCCTCGTTATTACACATGTAGAAAAGTGTAAAATATGTTCATTTCTTGATGGTAACCAAAGACCAGAAAGATCCTATTGGGGGACACCTGTGTTTAGTTTGCCCCTAACTGTTTGAGCTAGTTGTTAGCAGCTTCTGTGTGTGTGTGTGTGTTCATTTGTGCTTACTCACATTTGCTACCCCCTCCAGTCACCAGCCTACACCTTAGTGTGGACCCGGCAGGGTAATGGGAAGTTGCCCAACCGGGCCATGGACTTCAATGGCATCCTGACGATTCAGAACGTCCTGCCCGAGGATGCAGGCATCTACGTTTGCACTGGTTCCAACATGTTTGCCATGGATGAGGGCAATGCCATCCTCTACGTGCCAGGTTCGTGATCCTAGGCATCGTATTCCATTACCCATCACCCTCTGCCACCCTACCAGCTCTGGCTCACATAGTACCCCCCCCACAACTTCCCCCCTCCATCTTGGAATGGTGCATGCTTCCCTGTGTGACCGCTTTTCTTATCATGCACTGTCAACACTCAGCAATGGGTTAACAGCATAATAAGCCTGCAGCGCTAACCTCCAAGCCGCTCACCTTCTCACACCCTGCTCTCAGATGCCATATATATATATATATATCTTGTTATCAAACTACCAGTCCAGCTCTTTTTACTGTTTCTTGTGTGTCTCTAATCACTGGATCTTCCTACTCTTTATATGAAATGTTTTTTTGAAATATACAGCTTGTGGGTCTTGTTCAAGTAAAACTTTAGAGCACACCTTTTCCAGATAACATATGGGTTCAATCATAATGGTGTTTTAGTCTTGATAACCCAACACGGTCAGAAAAGCTAATTTTGTGAGAATGCAGCAACACATCTCCCTTAGACTTTAGCTAAGCGGTCTTTTGAATGACTATCAGTGAGTTGTGGGTGATGTTCTCTGCCAAATCTCTCCTAAAGCTACTGCTGTTTTTTTTTTCTGTCATTTCTTCTCACGTGGGTTGAATTAATCGGTGGTGGTTTGGTTGCTTCTTGATCGTTGGTATAGCTGCTTGGTTTCTGCTGCTAGATCTTTTACTAGCAGGGTGTCGGTGTCTGGTATCTGTCTTTTACCCTGGGATCCTGGGGTCCTCCCTTCCTGAGCTATAGTGATTGATGATGAGGAATGTGGATGCCATGATGGGTGCTTAGTGACTCTGGGACTGACATTCAAAGAGGACTTCAGTGTATCTGCATGAGGAGAGGACTAGGAAGAACCCCAGTAACCCCCCCCATATTTTTTGTTCCACTCCATACAGTATTCTCCTTAAAATTACTGTCTGCTGTGTTACTCCCCCAAACATCCTGATGGATGTCAACGAACAAAACGGTGCTATCAGCCATGCAGTAGGTTGAACCTGAGGTGGAATTCAGTTTTTAATCGTGCTGTTATACTACTGGAATATTGCTGCTTCATTTCAGTAAGGATTTGATTTCTATGGGGGTCCACAGCAATGCCAGCAGTAGTGAGTCTTCTGTTCTTGTGTTACTCAGACTTAGTTGGCAGTTTGTTTGTTTTTTTTAATCTGACTTGAAATGCAAAAGAAAAAGGAAATGTTTTTATCCAACTTTTGTCGGAAATCAGCTACAATGTGTACATTATAGGCCTATTATTTACTACTTTCAATGTTGTTGGAATGTTGGAATCACTGGCACATTTTTTTGATTGATTCAAATATGTTATCTTGAAATTTTGCCACACAATCAAATATATCAAAAACGTTTATTGGTAAATTTTTAAATCATTTTTGAGGGAATGTGAGAATGCAGTTACCTTGCATCATGTGTGTTTACATTAAGGCTGTTTAGAGAATTTATCAAACAAGAATTTTTTTTAAATTTTGTTTTGAGAAGAAATTATTTTTTATACATCTTAGAGACAGTTTTACTTTCTTCTGATTAGACCCAGGGCACATTTCAAACCATTTTATTTACCATGTTGGTCTGGATTACTTTACCACTTTTGCAATTTGTGTTTTAAATTTGTTCACTCTCATTACGACTATATAATGTAACTTGCAACTGTATCCAAAGGTGCTATTGTAAAGATATGCCTCTTACTGATTTTATATTTCTTTTTTAAAGATTACATAACTGATGTAATATACACATGTCACATTGTATTGTATTTATCTTAACTGTGAAAATATTTTGTGAAAAAGAGCAATTTGATTAAAATAATGACAATAGACCAAAGTGATCTGCAAATTTATGGTTGGGTACATATATTATCTTGACATACATCCATGTCTTACTGAAGGCAGCACAACCACAAGCTGTATACCAGGTGTATAACAAGCTGCACACAAGCTGTAAAAGACAATAGATGATTAATGCTGCTTCTTACTAACCTGCATGTCTAGTGTGGCTATTCTTTATACCTTTATGTGCTTCTGTACCCTCCTCAGTCATGTTCTTTGTGTGTGTGTGTGTGGGCGTGGGTGTGGGTGTGTGTGTGTGTGTGTGTGTGTGTGTGTGTGT
>OOFE01015126.1:8758-24173 GCA_900323365.1 Monocentris japonica | reverse complement strand
CCACGCAGAAATTCTGTGTGCTCTAGCAAACGGGCTGCTTTGAAAACTCGTCAATGGGTTCAGACACACATTGAGCCCGGGCCCGCCTCGTCCACTGCTCGGTTTAGCCTCCCTCACGGTTGACTGGACCAGAGCTAAGCAGCTTTGTCCGTGGATGCCTCAACACCCCCCGGATACAGTAATCCCTCCCAGGCCCTCCCCTCCAGATTCCCCTCCCCTCTGAGGTGTTTTCAAACTTTCCAAAAGTTTGAGCCCTGCTGGCCCTGGGCAGACTGTAATTGCCATGTGCAGTAGTGTACAAACAAATCGCTTGTCGAATGCTCACGGACCAGTTTAGTTGTTTCCGAAACTCATGAGAGGCATATTTATTAAATATGAGAAGTTGTCTGTCTTGTTTGGTTGATTGATGTCATCTGAGGTATTAGTTGGTAGTTATGTTGATTTCTAGAGCTTCACTAGTTATTATTCTCAGGTTTGTCAAAGAGCTGCTTTGTAGTGCTTGTTGAGTAACCATCAGCTGAAGTGTCTCAATCTGTGTCAGTATCTCTAACTGTCCTAATGTTTTCATCATTTATTAAATCATTTCAATTCTTCGTCACTTTTAGAGTAAAAACAATAGTGTGGTACATGTAATTGTCAACATTGATCATAATATATTTTCATATTAACACATTTTAACCACACAAATCATTGTAGAAATGCTGGCACTATTTTGCACACAATTTCATGTGCAAAGACCAATGCCATCGAAATCCTAAACAAAAACTACATTTCTGAAAGAGCTGAACTGTAGCAATAACAATACTCGTCTCATCTTAAAGATCTACCTCGTAGTGCATTTGTGTTGCTATAGCCTATTCATCATTTAATGTCATGATTTCAGCAATGTCATATTTGTGTTGTGTCAAAGGACTGTAGACATTAGACAGGTAAGTGACGTGCTCTCTCTCCAGTATGTGGTTTTCTCTTTGTTGGTATGGTGTCAATATAAATAATATCATTACATAATATCTCTGAAACGTAATACGCTGTATATCATGACAGACAGGAGGCGATGGGATTGGAATTGGTTCTGCTTTAATGTCCTCACTCGTTGGTGTGTTCTTTCCAGGCCCGTATGGAGCGCACTGACATCGGTACCCTGCTCATCCCAAACGTCAAGATGTCCGACTCAGGCACTTACATGTGTGTTGGCAGCAACAGCATCGGCTCAAACCGGTCTCCCATTCAAGTCACTGTGCTCAAAGGTGAGAGGTCACAAGCTTGACACGCTTGTTATCTCTGCAGGCATTTTTTTTTACAGTATAATGCATTTACAAGACTTAATGTAATGTATGTGTTTGTGGTTGTGCAGCGAACCATATCTCCTCAGCCATCACCATCCAGCCATCTATAGCTGATGTCCAGGAGGGCCAGAGTCTGGAGCTCAACTGTTTTGCCCCTGGAAACCCTCCTCCTCCAGTCACTTGGACAAAAGCCAGCGGGCGCCTCTCCTCCAATCACCAGGTTGGGCGAATACACTCACATGTGCATAGACTCAAAAATACATCTGCAGAAATGTGCCCATATTTCATTAGAGATGCCTTACATGCTGGCAGAGATACAGCATAGCTCGATCTTTGAATGTGTTGTACAATAGAAACTTGATTATCTGAACCCCTTTAAAATTGTGATTATTTGGGTTAAACCTAAAATCACTGCAAAGTACTGAAATTGTTCAATATATGAAATTTGTATGCACATGCCTCCGCAAAAGCGTCCTGAAGTTTAATGTGCAGTTAAAGTGCATGTTTTGCTTATGCTTAAGGTAGCTAAGTCAGTATGCTCTTTTAAATGACGAATTAAAGTGCACTATAATAGACTTGCAACAACGTAATGTCTTCAATTTTGCCAACTTTTTTAAATCTTTAATCTTATGTTTGTATTTTTTATCCACTTTTTCTTTGAAATGTGTTTAATAATATATCTAAATAATAATTATAATGATTATTGGTGTTGTTATGTTACTATTGTTACAAGCCAAAATGAAGTGATCTGTTGTGTGAAGGTTCTGGGCAGTCAGCTGCACATCCTGTCAGCCACTCCAGATGACTCAGGAGAGTATATCTGTCGGGTCCAGAGCAACCTTGGATCTCCAGTCCGCCAGGCCTCTGTCTTGGTGTCTGTCACCTCATCCTCCTCACGTAAGCCGGATAACACTGTGGGCCTCAGACAGATGCTGTGTGGATTGTCTTGTTTCACAGAATGGATAAAAAAGACTTGTTCTCTTTACTATTACAATAGAATAGTAACTAAGAGCTGGATAATTCTATCTACTATTCTTGAGGCTGGACAACTTGATTACACTTGGCAGACATTTCTTTCTCAGCATGGAAATACAGCTGATGCCAGTGCCAGTCAGAGGCTGGGAGGAACACATACGTGACATGAGGGCAGGGCAGGGCAGCGCAGGGCCAGGGGTGTTGTTTTCAGTGCCTTGCGTTATGAATGGCTTTTCCAGTTGTGCTTTCCAACCCAGCCCAGTGTGACCTCAGTGGGAATGGTTTTCCCCACTACTGTCCCATGATCTCATCCTCGTTCAGTCCTTCCTGGATTTCAGCAATGTTTTGAGTTCTTAAGCTGCTGCCAATATAGCCCATGGCCACATTGTATTGTAATCTGTTACTTCAGGTTTCTGTGCAAGTCAGCTAAATGAGGTGGTAATGTTCAAGATTATGTCCAGAGTCTAATATCAGCTCTAACCCCTGGTTTCTGGAGCAGGTCTTCAGACCCCCATCATCTCCATTGAGCCCCACAGCGCTGCAGTGCGTCTGGGGGAGTCGGCCAGCTTCAGGTGCAGGGTTTACAGTGGAGCCCAGCCTGTCAGACTGGAGTGGAAACTGTCAAACAACCAGCCCC
Organism: Monocentris japonica; assembly: GCA_900323365.1. Taxonomy (NCBI): domain Eukaryota; kingdom Metazoa; phylum Chordata; class Actinopteri; order Trachichthyiformes; family Monocentridae; genus Monocentris; species Monocentris japonica. The sequence goes on along the minus strand of OOFE01015126.1, from coordinate 21,275 downwards.
TGCCAGGTGAGGACCAGGACCACACACCACATCTGATGAATGAGTCTGCTTTCTAGCGAGAAAACAGCCTCCCTTCGAGCAATTACAGCTATGCTCCACCTCTGTATAAAAGTCCCTACACTTGATTCATTTTTAAATCTTTGCTCAGTTGTTCCCACATCCTCCCAACTTACCCCTAATAACATCTGTACCATCACCACCAATCCTTAACATTTTAGCAGAATATTGCACACCACTTAGCCTAGTGAAAGTCAATTCAAATTGTTTAGAAATTCTGCTAGGGAAAGCATGTAAATCAAATTGGATTACACTAGACAAATCAGCTTTCAGATTTAGAGCTACTGTTTTGGCTGGTTCGGAAGTCTCCTGCAGTATCTACAGCAGATCATTTCTTCTCTATCCTACAGATAATGTCAAAGTTGGCCCTGATGGTTCTGTTATTACCATTGCCAATGCCCGCTCCAACAACCAGGGCACCTTCCGTTGTGTGGCTAGCAACCTGTTCGGCATCACCCAGAGCATTGTGTCTCTGATTGTCAGAGGTATGTCACACACACACACACACACACACACACACAGAACTGTTTTTCTTCATTTCTTCATGCACTCCTTCTACCACAGGCCACACTTTCATTGCCACACATTTCTGAAACTCCTTAGGCCCACTCTCCTCAGTGAAGGGCTCCCCTCAGTGGCTGACAGGATACAAAGCTCTAACAGTATTTTGTGTCTGTGGTTCCAGAGTCTCCTGTGGCCACTGTCACCCCTAGTGGGCCTGTGCGTGTCAGGGTGGGTGAACCCATCAATCTGGAGTGCCAGGCATCAGGAGAGCCACGCCCTTCAGTCACATGGCACAGGCTGGACAGCACCCGCAAGACCATGCTGAGCAGCCCTGTGCCCATGGAGTCAAATGCCGTCATGCAGGTATTGGTATATCACACACCACGATCAAATTGTATGACATTATATTACATTGTCAGGAGAATTTTGATGGCTAAATATGTCTATTTTTTGTCCCATGCAGATACTAGTGGCACGTCCAGAGGATAGTGGTACATACGTGTGCACAGCTCGCAACAACGAGGGCACCTCTGAGACCAGGGTGGAGGTACTTGTGGAGGGAAGCTCTCGACTGCCCACAGTGCCCAGGGCCTCTGTTCCTGAGCCCCTAATGGTCTTGGTGGAGGGACAAACTGCAATACTGCGCTGTAATGCCCAAGGTAAAAAAGAAAAATTCTTACAATACCATTTTCATTACAATTTGCAATTTACACACCATTTTCTCCACTTCCCTTCTCAAGGCTTCCCTTCCCCTAAGATCACCTGGTCTAAGCTGCGGGCCCCTCTGCCTTGGAGACACAAGGTGGTGAACAACAGCCTGGTGCTGCCCAGCGTGGGCCGCCAGGACTCTGGAGAGTACATCTGCAATGCCACCAACCACATGGGCACCAGTGAAGTCACCATCATGCTGGATGTAGAGAGTGAGTGTCATAGAGGGGCTGTCATCACTTTATGTTCATGTTTTTCATTTTGCCTTTAGTAAAGATTTCAGTTGAGCCTATCACACATTTCACACATCATGGAGACACGCAGTCCCAATAAACTCATTTTGTCATTTGTCTCAGCCCCTCCCTACGCCACCTCCATGCCTGATGACGTGGCTGTGCGTGTCGGGGAGGTGATCAGGCTGCAGTGCCTGGCCCACGGCACTCCTCCCTTGACCTTCAGTTGGACCAAGCTGGAGGGCCGCCTGCCCCCCAGGACGCAGGTTAACGGAGGGGATCTCCAAATCAACCTGGCCACTGCTGAGGATGCTGGGAGTTACAAGTGTGTGGCCAGCAACAAAGTGGGCAACAGCGAAGTGGTGGCTAAAGTCACAGTCAGATGTAAGTTATATTGATAATACAGTCATTTGACAAAGTTTGACATAAATCAAACGTTAACGTTATGATCTCAATAAACCGGGAACATATAAAGCTCCAACCCAAGTTTAAAAGAGTAAATATTTCGGTTACAAAGACATAATCCCAGAACACAAAAGGAAAACAACACCTGAAGGTCAGGGAGGTCCAGACAAATGGTGACAAAAACCAGAGTTTCCCCCTAAACTACCAAAAATATAACTCCAAAGTAGTGAAAATAGGACTACTAGGTCTGCCTTGTACTGGTAGCCCACTGTTAGGGACATCTAGAGAGTGAAACGGGCAGCCAGGAGAAAGGAGGGAGCATGTAACATAAAGTTTCTTGATCTTCATGTATGACTTTAAGCCCTAACTAACCTCCTGTTCTCATTCGTTCTCCCTGTAGCCCCCTTGGCAGTGCGTGTGTCCCCCCAGGTTGAGGTAAAGGCCCAGGGCAGCGCTGTGGAGTTCACCTGTTCTGCAGCAGGTGGCGTAGAAACCAAAATTGAGTGGCTGAAGGAAGGAGGTGCCCTGCCACCTAATCACCATGTCAAGGACGGGGTGCTCAGGTGAGTCATGCACACAATGGGTTGGTTTGGTGAAACCAGCACCAAGAGAGAGAGAAAAACCTCATGACTCACTGTTGCATGTGCTCTTTGGTGTTTCTCCACAGGATTGAGAACCTTGAGCAGAGCAATGAAGGTGTTTATATCTGTCGAGCCAGCAGTGTGTATGGTCAGGCCCAGGACACTGCCAAGCTTACCATCCAAGGTCTGCCACGTGCACTGCTATATCCTTTTAAAATATACTGCAAAATCGTCATCTGTTATATTCTATTCTGTTCTGACGTCCTCCTCTCCTTTCCCGCTTCCAACAGCCCTGCCGAAGGTGATGATCAACGTGCGTACGTCGGTTCAGACTGTGATGGTTGGGAACTCAGTGGAGTTTGAATGCCACGCTGTTGGTGATCCCCAGCCCACGATCAAGTGGAGTAAAGTTGGTGGGTCTCTGCCCACCCACATCATGGTGAAGGGTGGCATGCTGAAGATCGAACAAGTAACAGAGGCTGATGCCGGACAGTACCGCTGCACTGCCACCAACGACGTGGGCTCGGTCCAGTCTCAGGTGGTCCTCAACGTCCAGTGTGAGTGTACAAGAGGAAATAATGCTCAAACACTTTCCAACACATACACACACACGCGGTCACACACACCGTGCAGTCAGTTCTTGCACAATACATTATACTGGCAGTGAAGCTCCCACTACTCTAGTCTAAATCAATGTCTTTTCCTGTTTCCGTAGCCCTTCCACAGATTGCTGCGCTGCCTGAAACTAAAGAAGTGACAGTCGGCTCTGATGCCGTCTTGCCCTGTGTGGCTTCAGGATACCCTGTACCTCAGATCAAATGGTCCAAGGTAACCAAGACTGCTGCATTTCTACTGCTTAATGATAAATAATAATAAAACGGACGTTTATACTCCACATCAACTTTGCAGATGTTGACATTATTTGTTAGAATTGCTATGATTCAAGATGTGTCTATTTCTACATGTAGGTGGGAGAAGAGCTTCCTCCTAAGTGTTTCCAGGAGGTCAATGTGCTGACAGTCCCCCGTGTCACCCATGAGGATTCTGGGACATATGTATGCACCGCCTCCAACAAACAGGGCAAAGTAGAAGCCTTCACTATGCTTAAAGTTCACGGTTAGTCTACCGAGTGTGTGTCTCTACCTAAAATAGACAGTAGGAAGGGATGTCAGTAACAAAAATAAAGTTTTGAATAAGAATTGCATAGATGTCTGTATCTAACCATGATATTGTTTATTTGTTCAGAGAGAGTGATGCCCTACTTTGCCCAGGAACCCATGTCCTACCTCACCCTGCCCACCATCAAGAACGCCTATAAGGCTTTCACTATCAAGATCAACTTTAGACCTGATAATGTTGATGGTAAGGAAGTGCCTTCTTATGTTTGCTATGACACTTTCCTTGTATAGTGTATTTGTTTCAAGTTTTTAAGCTGTTGAATGTTATAAATTGTTACTTTTTTGCCTTGTTCATTATAGTTGTGATGTTTTCTCATGTATAATTTCACTCCGTCTTCTGTCCCCCTCCCTCTCTCCCTCTCTCCCTCACCTCTCCCTCTCACCTACGTGGTGGGAAGGTCTCATATTGTACGCCGGTGAGTCTCAGTGCTTGAGAACCACAGCAACTCAAGACTGATGCAGGCCATTTTGCTTTTTGGGCTGCATTAAACTTTCCCATAATGCATCCAAAATGTAGAGCTGTTTTAGCGGCTGTTGTGATGCCAAATGTTTTCATACAGGCTTTGCAGTCATGACAGCACAACCAGAGTATTACAGTCAACAGCCTAATGATAACTGGATAACTGTATGAGGCGTATACAAACCTAATTCTACTTTCCACTCCATCAGCTTCTACATTCCCAATGTCACAAGCCTTGTCTCATTGGTCTCAGCCTTGTTTCTTCCCACTGAGTAATTTTACCTTGATTAGCTGCTCAAAAGATGTCTAAATGGTTTAGAGCGTCTAGGCTAAAATTAGGCTACATAGAGTTTAGGAGAAAATGTGTTAAGTTCCTGACCTTGTACGTATGGACTTCTCTGGTGTATATTTCTTATATTTACAGCGGTTTATGCATTATTTAAACATTTAATAATGGATTTACTGCTTGGTAAAACTGATATGAGAGCTGAAGGATAGACGCGGTGAAAAGACGTCTAGAGATCAGTGGGTTATAGTGATTTCTTTGCATCTAAACATTGTTACAGTTCTGAAAATAGTGACAGCTAGGTCAAATAGTATTTGCAAATATTTTATAGTTTGTGTTACTTTACTGAGGTGCCAGATGGGTGGAAGGGTTACCGCAAGACATTACAATGAAAATATATGAAAGTCAATTTAGTATTCTTTTCTGTGAAATGTAACTTACCTAACATTGTCTGAATTGTCCTGAGGTAATAAATCCCATCCATCTGGTAACAAACTGGTTAACAAATGCTACAAATTATTTGCAAATAGGATTTGACCCATCTGACTCTGGTGCTATATTGTTTCCTTTACATGGAGTGAAAAAGAAAAGATTTAAGCTTTCCAACTTTTCCTGATCACTCCCTTTCAGAACTAGATGATAAAGATCAATGCGTAAGGAGGCATGTTACCAGACTGCCCCAGCTTTGACCATTTCACCATGTGCTGCCTGTGTGGCCCATGTGAGCATGTGTTCCTGGCATGTGGGAGCAAAAACAGAGGACTGGCAGTATGGATGTGGCCAGTTGTACCCAGTGATGCCCAGGCAGGATGGCAGGATATAACCTGGCTTTGGTTGGCTTTAACCTCGCCTCACTATAGCATGCTGCTTTACCATTCAGCTGACAAAGAGTTTTACCTTTTGTGTGAGTGAGTTCAATGCAAAATATGTCCATCTTAACAAGTAATTTAGTCTCATATTTAGTCTTACAGTCTTAATTTTCTTAAGTAAAAAATTCTACCAGCAGGGTGAGATAATTCATTAATTGAATGCAGTTTCAGTTGTTTCAAAATGTTTCTAGAAACAAGTGTCAATATCTTGAAAGCAGAACAAGGCAGATACAGTACCTCTGCTACTGTCAAGAAAATTACACTTGACTCAAGAAAATTCTGGAAAAAGATGATTTGCATTGCATGAAATTATATCACCCCACTGGAAGATTTTTCACCTAATAAAATAAAAGTACAAGATGAAATGACTGAAGAGGGATATTGGATTGCAGATTGCAGTGTATGTGTGTGTGTCAGCACTGTACTCATACCTGTTCTGGTCATCCAGGTATGATCCTCTACAATGGCCAGAGGAAGACCACAGGAGCTGACTTCATCTCTCTTGGACTGGTGGGCGGCCGCTTGGAGTTCAGGTCAGTTCATACCACGTCTGAATGTTCTCCTAAAAATAGGATGAGTTTCAATGATGATGTTGATTTTAAAACCTGTCGTCTCCTATCAGGTTTGACGTGGGCTCCGGCATGGCCACCATTCGTGACCCCAACCCCATCAAACTGGGAGAGTTCCACACAGTGGAGCTGTACCGCAACCACACCCTGGGCTACATCATTGTAGATGGAGGGGAACCCATCAACGGCAGCTCCCAGGTACTTCTGTCAGACTTACATGATAATGGCTTGGCTTTCATTTTACCTCCAATTACCATTTAATATATTTCTTAAATGCACATTGTCTCTCCTCAGGGCAAGTTCCAGGGGCTGGATTTGAATGAGGAGCTGCATGTAGGTGGTTACCCTAACTACACCCTCCTAGCCAAAACTGCTGGCATTAAGACCGGCTTTGTCGGTAAGGCAACACTCTGTTTATACCATGAGTTCCTTTTAATGGTCATGTTCATGTTAGATGGGGGGAGTGTGTGCAAGAGTGTGCAATGGCATATCCTGATTGCATTTTGGCTCTGTCCAGGCTGCATCCGTCAGCTGCTCATCCAAGGTGAGGAAGTCATCTTCAAAGATCTTGACCGCAGCTCTACTGGCGTCACTAACTGTCCCACCTGCAAAGATCACCCATGCCAGGTCAGTTAGATCCATCCCCTTGCAGAGTCACTTGTTTCTGGACCTTAAAATGAAAGCAGTATTTATTTATTTATATTGTATTCTAAAATAGTCAATTAAATTCTTCTTTGTCCAGAACGGCGGGAGGTGCGAGGATTCAGAAGCCAGTTTGTACAAGTGCGGCTGTCCCAGAGGATTCACAGGCAGCAACTGCCAGCACCACTCTTCCCTGCACTGTCACTCAGGTACATGTGACAGACCAACTAACAATGCTGTAACGGAGTAGTAAGGAACAGATATGATAAGGATAGTGTTTTATGTCTTTCTGTTGGTGATCCTTACTCCCCACAGAGGCTTGTGGACCAGATGCCACCTGCATCAGTCGCCCGAACGGCCTGGGCTATGACTGTCGCTGTCATCTGGGCAAGTCTGGAAACAAATGCATGGACGGTAAGGCAGAAGGTCCACCTTATCTCCCCTGAGCAGTTAACAGTATGCTCTTGGCAGGACTGACTTTCTTTGCCGCAAAAGACCAAAACTTCCTTCAGGACATTCAGAAAATTGATGTGGTTCCTCCTCCTTCACCTTTACCAGGGGAATTGGTGACCACTCCGTTGTTTGACGGTGAGGAGTCATATATAGCCTACCCTCCCCTGACCAACATCCACGATGACCTGCGTGTTGAGCTGGAGTTCAAGCCACTGGAGAGAGATGGCGTGATGTTCTTCTGCGGAGGGAAGAAGATGAAGGTGGAGGACTTCATAGCCGTCTCCATGGTGGACGGACATGTGGAGTTCAGATATGAACTGGGCACAGGTACTGAAAAGTTGCTCTTGAAAAAATATTAATTTACACCTTTATTTCCTTAAAAGATCCTATCGTCATATAACTATGAATTTACATAATAAAGTTTTATGTCCTGCTAAAAAGGTGGGTAAACTATTTTACAAATGAAAAGAGTTCAGGTGGATGGACAGTGTAAACCTTCTGTGGGCTTATCTTGGTTTTCAGGCCAGGCAATTCTTCGCAGCCCGGAGCCAGTCTCCCTGGGCCAGTGGCACAGAGTTGTGGCAGAGCGGAACAAGAGGGCTGGCCACCTGAAGGTAGACCAGGGTCCAGTGGAGAGGAAGACATCTCCAGGGAAAGCCCAAGGCCTCAATATCCACACCCCTATGTACCTGGGAGGAGTCCCCAGCCTGGACATCCTGCCCAAGCCTGCCAACGTCAGCGAAATGTTTGAAGGATGTATAGGAGAGGTGAGATAACACTGTTGCCTTGCCATTGTCAAATGGCCATGTTTTTTTTAAAACAGGAAACACACTAAGTACTTTCCCTTATGTGATAGCTTTAACTTGCACTGCCTCCTGCTTAGGTTTCTATCAACAACAAAAAGGTGGACCTGTCCTACAGCTTCATCGAAAGCAGAACTATCCGCAAATGTGTGGACAACAGCCCCTGTGACCGCCGGCCCTGCCTGAATGGTGGTCACTGTATGTCTAGTGCTGAGTACGAGTACCAGTGCCTCTGTAAGGATGGATTTGAGGGTGAGTACTCTCTGTAGTGTGTGTACAACTATGATTTACTTGCACAGCATATTCTTCCAGTCATGATAAAAGGGTCAAATGTTTACAGAATTCCTAGCAACACACATCACTATATCCTCTGTATAAACCCCAGACTCCATCCCCTGGCTTCTGTGTGAACTTGACCCTTGACCCCTGACCCCTGACTGGTATGTGACCCTGCAGGTGAGCGTTGCGAAGTGGTGAAGGACGTGTGCCAGAGCAGCCTTCAATGCCAGAATGGCGGCAGCTGTGTCAACGGGCAATGTGTGTGTACTGCAGGCCACACTGGCCTTAACTGTGAAGAAAGTAAGTGCTGCCTAAACTTCATTCATTCATTGAATTCAATTCTAGACTGACAATGGGCAAGGATTTATACTATTATTAAAGTTTTCTTCAAATCAAAGCCACAAACATATGTGGGGCAATATGTTTTTTCTGTTTATAAAAGATAATTTAAAAAAAATATATATTTCTAAATAGAAACTTTCATTTTGGTAGGAACCAATCAGCATTAGACTAAAAAGCTATTTTTATCAACAACTGTTGACCTATTCCTGCATGATGATTCATGTGTTTTCTGGTGGTTTTTCAGCTGCGGGGGTTAGACATCCTTGGAGATCCTATCAGCCCTGTCCAAAGCATGTGTCCTCGTACAGGACGCATGTTAGCTACTGCATACAGCTGTACCCTGTCGACAAAGACATTCATCATCAAAGTAGACATAACTACTTCAGAACCACTAGGCAGACAGATATACAGTCAGTCAGCCCATATGAATCACATTCTCCACAGTCTGCAGCCCCTCTAACATCAGACAGTTCATTGTTTGAGATCCGGCATTGTGTTGTGTGCTGGTTGGGCCCTGGCTGGGTTGATCCTAAGTGATGAAGTGTGTCTTACCTCTGCACTCTCATGGTATATCCTACACACACAGGCCAGGTCTCCAGCTTCTCCGAGGCCCTGTGGAATTTGGAAGGTAGCGGGGCGAATGGTACAGTATCTCAATATTCAGTCTGCCTGACCCGACCGTGACTAACAGGGGCCCGTCTGACCTTGAGGGGCCCCACGTCCCTTCCAGCCCCAAACCTGAAACCCGTCTACTGCCTAACACACACGCGCACATAAACACAAACCAAACCCACATGTCAGTACTCAACTGGTGAGTCTCTTACCCCCTTGTAAAAATGGGAGAGGGGAATTCTGCATCTATACTAAATGGTAGTGGTATGGTAGAATACAGTTGGGAGATCAACTGGTTTGTGTCTTGTCTGTTTTTTGGACCGGCGGCACCTTTTTCATACTTTTTCCAGAGATGCTACAAATGTAGAATTCCCCTTTTTTTTCTTCTTCTTCAGCGTCGTGTCGAGTCCTGTGATATAACTACTCACTGCAACACAAAATCTTGTCTCTGTCATCTTCAAAACTGCCTGTCCATACAAGAAGAAAAAAAAGCACATGCTACTCGTTTTCCCTCTGAACTTCTTATTCTTATTACAAAGTGAGAACATTGATGTGTTTAATGTACACACATTTGATGGCAGGGCTGTGTTGTTACTAACAACTCAAAGTGTCTGTTGAAAGCGCAATGTGATGTGATGGTTGTTTGGGTGAGTTGAGATTTCTTTTGAGCATATACAGTATTTGTGCATGGAGTCATGGGTTTTGGTGAGTTCAAAGTCTGATGCCTATCTCTGGGAATGGTCAGAGATGTTGTAGTGTGTGAGGAATGGCAAATAACTTGTACTGCTCATGTATTGGTGAGGACTGTCATCTGAGTCTGGAGCTTTGTTTGATTGTACTGAAGCTTTTTACTGTTTTGGTTTTGAGATTGCAGTAGTTGGATGTGTTATTTGCGTATGGATTTTGGCACAGAAATCAAATGTAGGTTTATCGTATTTTAGTTTACGTTTACTTATGTGCTTTAACACGATCAAGGCAAATTGAACACTATCGATTCGTGATTTCACTGGAATAATATCTCTTTCATATTTTTGTAACATGAATGTTTTATCTAACCAAGCCTATCTGACCAGGGTTTCTTCCATCCTATCGCCATGGGAGGGCGCCCTAACATTGAGGATCACCGTTGTGTACACCTGTACACAGCAGACTTCAAAGTATTATTTTAATGTTGTTTTTTTATTTTTATTTCTTTTTAGATTCACCCTATCAGTATGCAGCTCATTTCTACAATGATGGATACATTCCCCTTCCCAAACCAATTTTCCCCAGAAGGTAAGTGCAGCTACATTTTTTGTATGAATCTCCCACAGCAGTGCATTAAGACTGAATGTAAAGATGTTATGAGGGTGAAGTGGATGTTTTCTTTCTGTGTTTTAGTGCCCATGACTCTCCAGAAACCATTGAGCTGGAGATCCACACCAGCTCCTCTGAGGGCCTGATCCTGTGGCAGGGAGTGGTAGGTCATGGTCCTGGTCCTGGTCCTAGTCCATAGACATGAGATCTAATCCTGGGACCTGAACCTGATTCTCACATCCCGACTTCCCCCTGCACCCCATCCTCACCCTAACCTCCTAACCATCACCATTACTTGATTTATAGAGTTCACCTGTAATGAATTGGCACTCAACCATGTTCTCATAACATTCACTGTCAGTCTTACACTTACATCTAAATGATAACACAACACTGACACAATACTGCATTACTGAATGTTTCACTGGCTATTCATCACCTCACTGACTGGTTAATACTTGTGACACTGTGGCTGTGACATTGTTGGGCATGGCGGCTGTGAGCCCCACTCTATCTGACAACACTAAGTTCATGCATGTTGCCTGTTTTTGCTACGCTTCTCTAACTCACCCTCCATTTTCCTCAGGAGTCCAATGGTGCACGCCATTTGCGCAAGGTGCATGCTAGTAAAAAGGTATTCACTCAAACACCAAAACACTCGTCTTTTGGTACGTTTCAAAACATGTACTTTTTATACAAGGTACACCTTTGGAATCACGTGTTTTGAAATGTACAAGAATCTGGAAAGAATCATGTTTGTAATGCACCATGGCTATAACAGTTTCTCTTGTCATTGTTGTGTTGCATGAAAGATTTTATGTCATACTTTGCAAAAAGGAATCTGTATAGGTTACCTTATGTTTGCTATTACAGCATTTCCTACTGGGAAATAATGTACTGTAACTGACAGTTTGATCAGTGGGCAGTGGCACACTGTCAACCATTTTGCTAGTTTCCATGAAGCAGGGGAACATTCACTCAATATCTCTTCCCTTTCACCAAACAACTTAATTTCCAGGAACTGGGAGAGCAAGGCAAAGGCAAGGACTTCATTAGTCTTGGTCTGCAGAACGGACACCTTGTCTTCAGGTGACTGAGCCCAATCTAGCCTTTTAGTTCCCACAGTTTGCTTGTCTGTTTGATACCTCACATACTGTAACTGTGCTTGTGATGAGTGCATGTGTGTATGTATGTGTATCTCATATACAATGGTGTCTGTTGGCAGTGAGCGTCTGGATGAGAATTATTTTTCCGCTCACATTAGTACTATAGTAATAGAGATGATGTGTATGATATCCAGTTACCAGTTGGGCAGTGGAGAGGCAGAGATCTTGTCCCGGGAGCCCGTCAATGATGGCCAGTGGCATAAGGTTACAGCAGTCAGGTATGATAGCATATACCATATAGCCCTGTTTACACTGTTTGACACAGAATATATACGCAAAAGCCAATAGGAGTTACATAAATATATATTTATTGTTATTTTAATGTTTTTTTTATGTTTTGTTGGGATTTAGTTTTGTCAGTGTATGTTGAGTTGTGCAGGTCTCCTCATGTTCCTGTTCTCTTGCAGAACTGGAAAAGACGGATACATCCAGATAGATGGAGGAGCCACGCGACATGGACAATCTAAAGGCAAAAGCCTCATGGTCAACACCAAAGGCAGCATATACCTGGGTGAGTGGATTTAAAGGAATAGTTCACCTCAAAATGACACTTCAGTCACTAAATAGTGTACAGGGTTAATAGGGTTTAAAAGTGAAAGTTTAGTTGACGCCTATGAAAATGAAAGCATCCCTGGTGCATATTTCTCATATTTACAGCTGTTAATGCATTTTTAAATTTGTAAAAATAATTTACTGCTTGGCCTAAAACTGGGCAATACACAGCCAAAAAGATCCTGGGCTTTCTGAAAGCTGAAGCAGAGATTCACTGTTGAAAAGAGGTCTAGTGCTCAGTGGGTTCATTGAAGTTCGTAGGAGCACCAAACACTCAGACAGTTAGCCCCCGTGGTTCCATCTCAGCCTTCTGCCAAACTATTGAAGTTAACGGGTCCGTCTTTTTACACCTCAAAAAAAGAAAGCATAAAATGTAGCCAAACGACTGCACTGTGGGTTCAAACATTTACTTTATTATATCCTTTATTTATGTACACTTCAGGTAGAAAGGCCGAGAGCAAGTTGTTCATTGGTTGGTTGTTGTTGTGTGTGTGTGACAGGAGGAGCCCCAGACATGGCTGT
>OOFE01015125.1:0-11608 GCA_900323365.1 Monocentris japonica | reverse complement strand
CAGACCAGTCAGAACGCCCATGCTGACCCCTGTCCACTGCCAAAAGCGCCTACAATGGACACGTGGACAGAGCTGGACCATGGAGCAATGGAAGAAGGTGGCCTGGTCTGATGAATCACGTTTTCTTTTACATCATGTGGACGGCCGGGTGCGTGTGTCATTTACCTGGGCAAGAGATGGCACCAGGATGCACTATGGGAAGAAGGCAAGCCAGCGGAGGCAGTGTGATGCTCTGGGCAATGTTCTGCTGGGAAACCTTGGGTCCTGGCATTCAGGCGGATGTTACTTTGACACGTACCACCTACCTAAACATTGTTGCAGACCAAGTACACCCCTTCATGGCAACGGTATTCCCTGATGGCAGTGGCCTCTTTCAGCAGGATAATGCACCCTGCCACACTGCAAAAATTGTTCAGGAATGGTTTGAGGAACATGACAAAGAGTTCAAGGTGTTGACTTGGCCTCCAAATTCCCCAGATCTCAATCCGATTGAGCATCTGTGGGATTACAGGATTTACAGGACTTAAAGGATCTGCTGCTAACGTCTTGGTGCCAGATACCACAGGACACCTTCAGAGGTCTTGTGGAGTCCATGCCTCGATGGGTTAGAGCTGTTTTGGCAGCACAAGGGGGACCTACACAATATTAGGCAGGTGGTTTTAATGTTATGGCTGATCGGTGTATATCCATGTCTGATGATTTATTTTCAATCATTCATGTATTTAACATCAAGCTTGCTTTGCCTGCTGATATATTTGGTCACTTTTGATTAATAACCCAAATAACACATTTCCTGATACATGTCCCATGTGATAGCCAAGTCAAGTCCTGTGGCAAATCAACTACTGAATAAATAATGTAGCATTTGAGCACAGACACTGACAAATCTTGGTCATGGAACTTGCACTACATGTTACAAAATAGTCATAGCAAAGTCATAGAATAATGTGAGGGAACCCTATAAATATACAGTAAGTCAAAATGTCTTAGGTGTGCAGGTGGCTGTTTCTGAAAAAGCATAATCATTGCTCTATGGTCTTTTGTTCAATGGTCTTTTATACTGTGTGTGTGTGTCTTTCTGCAGAGTGTGCCTTGGAGGATGAGACATATGAGGACGGAGCAGAGACCCAGGTGGAGTGCAACCGCTGTGTGTGTGCATGCGGCAACTGGGTCTGCACTGCTATGACCTGCACTGGTAAGGGGAAATACTCAGGAGGAACTTAATCCTGTTGATCATTTTAATAAACTCCAACATCTCAAAAAAAACTTCCCCTTTATCCATTTTGTTATCTGTCCAGACAAGACAGCAGTTGTGGATGAGTCAGTAGATGCTGGCGCAGAGATGACTGAGGAGGAGTGGAACAGCCGTGTGGCCGAGCTCAACAAGCACCAGGTCAGTCTTGCTCTGAGTCAAAGGTCATTGCAATCAGAAAACCTTTGAAACCGTGGGCAGACTTAATAGTTCTAGAACTGTACCAGACAGACAGAACAGTTTCAGAATGTCTCCAGAGAAACAAACAACATTTTACAACAGCTGGCCAAGTCACAAATAAAGTATATTTCAAAGCTGCTAACTGTTCAAAGCTAACTGTTCAGCCAGAACAATATAGTTCACAGTGGAATTGGGAGCTGTACACTTTTGTTTGACTCATATTGTGTACCAACCTAATACAGCTTAGTGAGCCAGGGAACTGACAGCTTTATGACCCCTGGCTCGAAAAAGGAAAATGAAACAAGGGAATTGCTGACTGTGTCTATTCCAAACTTAAACTTATTTTCCGGTTTTAGAAAGTAGCCCACAATAGGCAATCTGTTAGAACCACAACGTAACCAATCCTCTTCTATAGGTGTGGGTTTCTAAAGGGGAATTAAATAACAAATAAAGAAAAATTAACTTAACATTCGTACGTACAAAAAATATTTCAACCTCACTGCTATTATCACAAAAATCGTGTGCGCCACACTGCACTAGATAGCGCAGTTATGCGGCTAGCAGTAGGTTAACGCTAGCTTGCTAGGCGAATGCTAGTGCAACAACTCTCAATTAACACATTTCAACAAACTTAGCAAACACATGCGTACAGATCTGATATCCATTTCACCTTAAATAATAAATAAATATTTTAAATGAAGTCCTCGTTGCAGTGCTTTTAAACCTTGCACTAGCTCCTCTTCTGAACTATGCAAGGCAGTTGTACGAGAGCAACCTCCTGCTGGTGAGATGGTGACCCCTGCTGGATATTTTTGGTTGTCAACAATCCACATTAAGAAACCTATTTAGGACATGAAAAAAAAAATACATCAAATGTACTGGGAATGGACATACAATTCTCAACCATTTCAACTTTACCTGAACTACTACATAAAATGCACATGGCAAAGTTTTCAAACATTTACAATCTATATAGCCCACATACACGCACAACAGATAGGGGGAAAGGGAGATATGAATTTAACAGAATCACCAGAGAAACAGCATCTTCTGCCCAACTGATGTCCCAACTGATGTCATTGATAGCAAATGGGTCATACCATTAGCTAATTTACTGTAAATTAGAACAACAAAACTACAGTTCTACAACCTCCCCAGATAGTCAGTACAGTTCTAGAACCTCTCCAAACAATCAATGCAGTTCTAGAACCTCTCCAGACAATCAATGCAGTTCTAGAACCTCTCCAGACAGGCGATGCAGTTCTAGAGTCTTTCCGGACAAAGAATAAAGTTCTAGAGCCTCTCCATAGAGAATAAAGTCCTACCTCTCACTGATCTTGTGCAGCCGGAGTGAATTAGTATTTTTGTGACCTGTGTGTGAATCATTGTGCATGCATGTTTACTTATGTATGTGTATATGTGCACAAGGCTCATGAGGTAGCACTGGGCCCTCTGGCTTGAGGCCATGGCAGAGTCAGCGAGGTCATGTACTTTGCTCTGCAGTAGGGCAGTTTATAATGCCAACAAAAACAAATGTACCCCTGTGGGTACATGTGCTGTGTTTTGATGTACTCTGAATCCAGTCATGAAGACCTTGCCTTAAAACAGAATGTTGCCTCCAAAGGGTAAAAGCATTCAAATGATACGTACTTTCATGGAGGTGAACATTAGAAAAAGCTAGTACTAACACAGATTTGCATCTTCATTTATTTTGTATTTTGTATTTTGTATTTGTATTTATTTTGTATTTTGTATATACTATAGCTCACTTATTTTTCTCTCAACTCTTTTTCATTCTTTTAAATACAGGAAACAGTTGAGAAGATGAAGACCAGCACAAAGGAGGCCTAAACAAGGAAGCATTGAAGGAGAGGACGCCATCACCCTTCCTCCATACTTGATTTACCTTGAGGCCCTGTGGTGTTACTGAATTGACCTATTCATGTTTCCCTCCTATGTTAATTATTATACCTTTTTTTTTTTTTTACAATGTTTATGTGTTTGTGATGATGTCTGTTAGAATCAGGGGCTATCAAAGAGTATTATTCTAGGATTCCCTCATGTTCAGTACTGTCATGTTGTTTGATTGTATTACTGCACCCCTACACTAGGAATGGGGCAATTATTACTACATGCCTTCTGTTTTTACAGTTAATATGAGAAAAAATGGCAAGTGGTCACTGGTTTGGAAAATGAAAGTCACTGTAGGAGAAGGTGAACTTGGAGAATCCTCCAGTGGAGATGGGGTTGCTGAAGCTGGTACAGCATGATGTTTCTCCACACCCTCATTGGTTTTAGAGTTAGCATGCTGAACAGGTGTTCAGGCTGGTGGGGTGGGAGGGTAAAGCCACTTCTGATTTTGATTCGGTTGACTTTCAGAATTTCCACAATAGGCTACTACTTGACCAATGCACTTCTCTCTCTATCTCTCTAGTGTAGTTTTCTTAGGCTTTAGTTTATCACCAGCCCAAAATTTGTTTGGATCTTACAGCTAATGCAATCATTATTTTTGCATTATTGCTGCAAGAATGTTTGCTTCTATGTACAGTATGATATTTGCTTGAGTTGGAAATCAAATTGCTCCCATGTTATACTCAGGCAGTCTCTCTGGTGCTTTTATTTTAAACATTTCTGTCAATTAGTCTATCTTACAACTGTTTTTGAGTTCAAGTGATCTGACTCAAATCATAATGGTCCAGCTTTTCAGTGGGGAGTAGCACCACTGTACCAAGGTGAGACCTGATCTGAATATAGGATGGAGAGAACTGAAACCAAAGCCTGTTGATGAGAATGTCTGAATGATGTACAAACCCCTCCAGGTAAAACATTACTCTGGACCCAGCAACAATATTATACCTGTGCTTTCAAAATCACTCTTAACATAAGGACTAGCCTCACTATCAGCTAAAGTAGCTTAGACGCATCAATATCTGGGTGCATATAAACTCAGTGTGTGTGTGTGTGGGGGGCGCGTGTGAGTGTGCATGTAAGTCTGCGTATGTCTGTGTGTGTGTGTGATTAGTTTGTTATAATGAGAGTGGTATGGTTTTGTTTTATCATGTTTATTTGTCAAACTCCCATGACTAAATTTGGAGAATTGTCAATAAAAATCAGTGCCTTAGACCTGCAAACAATATAGGTCTCTCTACCTTTGCCTGCAAGTATTGTACCACATGATACAGCAAGAATGAGTGTGCTTTGCAGAAGTTTAGCAGTAAACTAGTGCTTTGTGACTCTATCCTTGTTAAATGTTTGTGTGAGTGTTGCGTAACTAGGTTCAAGCTAGATCTTTTATATTCGACTACAAGTGCAGAGACTGTAAGGAACGTGTATGTATGCCAATAAACTCCACAAACTACAACACAATTTTGTCTTTTTGTCTCTATGTGTGCGTGTGTGTGTGTTTGTGGGTACACATGTGGGCCACATTTCACTCTAAGTACTTTGACCTAATTTCAATTTCTTCCCTTTAGCTATTTGTGTTATTTGAGAGTCAATATCCTGTACAAATCTCACTGTACATGGCGCAGACTACAATTGCGGCAAAATGGATGAATGTGAGTCCAGCGGGAGTAATACAATTATCCTCAGACTATTTCTCATTCTACACACATCCAAGTCAGTGGACAGTCTTGCATAATGTAACAGTTAACGGCTATTGCGTAATGGCACAGGGAACTCAGTTACTCCGAGCCGATATGGTGGATCATCGGCCACAACGTACTGTTGTTTAAACACTTAAAACTTGAGCACTGCAGTTTTGGAACGTTACAAAACGGCGGACTACGGGAAACAGTCAATTAACGTGTTACAAACGACTTTATTAATACTCTGTTGCAACGTGACAGAGTGGGAGACTGACCAATGAACGGGTGGTAGTAGGGCGGGGCTAGTCTCTCTCCAGCCAATCCCCAAGCATGGACGCGAATAACTCGGAAAAGAACTGCTATACTGTTAACTGTGTCAGGCAGGTTCTGGCAAACTACATAGCAGTCATCATAGTTCATTTGACCATGTCCTAAATTGCTGACCTATTTATTATTAGCGAGATGCGGTTAAATGTCGCAGCCGGATATCTAGAAATATTTTGGTTCCCCGCGGTTAAAACAGACGCCAATTCCTGGAGCTTCAGTATTTAACTCGTGGTTTGCGGAGGCGTTTAAGCCCACAGTAGAGCTACTACTACAACTTTGCTCGGATTTGAAATTCACCCCGTATTGCGAACATGGAGATTCACGAAGGTGCCACGGGACAGGGAGACGGTGTGCTTGATTTTTCTCGTTTGAGTCTGAACAGTTTGAGCGTTGACAGTATCAGCGAGGAGAGGAAACGGGACACCAGGCAGCTCTACCTGAATCACAACCGACTGGCCTCGATCCCCTCATCCGTCTGCCTGTTCTCCAACCTTGAGTTTTTGGATGTCAGCAACAACGCGCTGTCGGTCCTCTGCGAAGACATAACACGGCTGTCCAAGTTGAAAACGCTGATAGCCAAGAACAACCGCCTGGACGAGTTCTCGCTGCCCAAGGACTTCGGCTCCATGCAGCTGGAGGTGTTGAACTTCAGTGGGAACCGGTTTGAGGAGATCCCGCTTCAGTGCGTGAAGTTACGGCGTCTGCAGTCGCTTTCACTCGGCGGAAACAGACTGAAAAGTATACCAGCAGAGATAGAAAATGTAACCAGGTAGGTTGTGGAGAGGGATACCACAAGCACGCTTTACAGCATTGCAAGGCCAGGGGTCAGTATTTTGATAAAAAATTGTTGGAGGGACCCCTGAGAAGATTGTTATAGTCAAATACACAGATTTTTATAACTGTCTATACTGTCTGTGGGGAGGTAACAACATGGGATGAGGAAATCTATGTTCCAACTATGTCAACTTCTCGTGAAAAATAAAGTAGTAGTGCTTCAGGTGGTTCCAGGCAGTCCCCAGCAAAATGTGGCACATTTCAGTATTGTTTTGTTTGTATTGTCTTTTCTGAGCTGTCACACTCCACTTTTATCCTCCCACCAACAGTAGGCCTCTAGACAGACACGACTTTCTGCTCCAGGAAATATCCAACTACAAAAATCATTTCAGAAAGGAGTCCCAGGCCAAACCTATATCTATCTGGGTCCTGGTATGAAAAAGTTGTCTTGATTTATTGAATCTATTTGACAAATTGTAATAACTCATGTACAGTTCATCAGATAGAAGATATACATGGATTAAAAGTGAAGGGTCAGAATAACACAATAAAGTTCAAGAGCTTTGGATGGAAAGGGCTAGGGCAAGGCTGTATGGAATGAAATCCACATCTCTAAAGCTTAAGACTAAATTGTGAAAGCTTCAAACTTAGTTTTGAAAGTTTGAATCTCAGTTTTGAATCAATGTGGGAATTAATTTGTACTGGCATTTGAGGTTCCCTCGTCGTAAGAAAATTCTGCAAACTTGAAATACAAAAATCTGTCTTTGTAATTCCAGTTTTAATGCTTGTAACTTAATGTTTGTATTAGTCTAATTAATGGTTATTTGTAATGATATCACATATGCCAGAATTTGCTATCAGCAGGCGTTTGGAGTCGTAAACTGTCTCACAAACTGGCACAAGCATCATCAGCAGTATGAATCTATGAATCATTACTGGGCCCCTTTGTCATCTGTTGTTCCGATAACTATCCCGGATTGCAGCCAGGAAGGGAAGGTTTTTCCACTTCATTGCTCTACTAACTCAGTTACTCATGGCGGGGAATGACTAGTTATCATGGCACTTCTTTACCACTCCCTCAACCACATACAGCACAACATAAGTTTGTTTGTGTGTATCAGCAGTCTGGTATGAAACTAGTGGAGGTTGGTTCCATTCAGTTTTCTGTCAGAGTGAGTGAACCTCGCAGAAGAAATAGGTCAGCTATAAAGAGAGTTTATTTCTCTCCTTATCATGTTCTTGGTTTAACAGTAGCAAGTCACAGTGACCCACAGGTCAGACCAAAGATCATCAGAGGCTCCTGACACTAAAACCTTTTTCCCCTCAAATCTCTCTCTCTCGTTAGTGGGGCACTGGGACCCCTTTCAGTTAGTAATTAATGATGTGAATCAGGAGGATCCAAAGGGCAACTGTTCAACTGTACAGTTCACCTTTCAGCTCACCTACCTTTCTATAATCTATACTCTGAACCAGCTCTAGTTTCTCTCTCAGTCCTTGCTCTCATCAAATATAACCCTTATGTCATCATCTCTCCTTCCCTCCCCCTACCAGCATTGACTTTATTCCCTCTTTTGCTTCCCCCACTCACATAATACAGTACAAAATAATTTCAGAATTGTACATGTGTGGGTTTACTGCCTGCGTGGGATTTAAACAAATAGCTAAGCAAAGATACAGCAAAGAAAAGTAGAAGATAAGTAACAATATAGCAAATGTGGGTTATATAAGCCCAGGTGACTAACAATTTTAGAACATGTTTAGAATAGAATGAAATGTAGAATGAAAATTTGTAAAGTAAATTGAAAATATAGTGTACAATTTTTGATTTTGTCCATATCACCCACTCCTGCTATAAAGCCTTGATATTAACATGTTTGACAATTTGGATAGCGTCTTTTTTACTGTATCCTGTGCTGTATGTGCACGATACACCATAATAATGTGTTTGTATTACATGCTAAGAAACCTTGACTCAATGTCTGCCGAGGTAAAGATTTTGCTTCCTCCTGAAGATATTCACTTTGTGAATACTTTGTCAAGGTATTCAAACTTTGTGTACTGTCATTGACAGACACCACAACCAGAACACTAGTCAGTGCCCTCCCTCTCTTCTCTCTCTGGTGGCTGATTTGTGCCACTGTGCTGATTAAGGTATAGGCTACTTTCCCCCACAGAGACAGAGGGGGTTTGCTCAGGCACCAAGGACAGTATAATGGCCTCCTGTCTCCCACTCGCTGTGTCATCAGTTCCTCTAGGCAGACGGCCTGACAGCTTGCTTTCACTGACCAGCCATCCGTCGCGTTGTCTGTCTCCCTATACCCTCTTTTTCCTCTGTACTTCCATTAACTCACCATTCTACTTCATTTTTCAGAGCATAATACTGCATACAAAATGCACATATCCATATTATTGTATCTACTAATCCAAGCAGCAGTAGTCTCTGTGTTCTATAGCTAGATGTGTCTAGTAGAGCTCTGTTTAGAAAACCCAGACCATTGCATGTTTATTTCCTGCATATCTTCTGCACAATCACACATTTCCTGCAAGCAGGCGATGCTTATACTACTAGGAGATGTCAGATTTCCTGACGATCTGTGAATGTTTTGGACTTTTGCAATATCTCCTCTCATCTGGCTTTCGGAGAAATTGTGTAAGCATAGCACAAATAGACACACACTAACACTTAAACTAGAAACCATGCATTTTCAGCACCCCCATGTGGTATGCATTTAGCGGAAACAGTTGGCTCAGTTGCCCAGAGCAATTCCCTTCGGTGGCGTCTCTGCCCTGACATGGCAGCCGATACATGTGGTTGCCATGTCTTTGATGCTGTTCTTACAAATGGTTATTATGTCCCTGTGATGTATAGCAGCTATGTAAATAGACACTGCAGAAGCTGAGCAGTACTAACATGTTGAAAGGTGTACCTTTGACTCAGAAAACCATACATTGTGGCTACAACTTTTGTCTGCAACAACACCAGGTCTTATACACTGCTGCGTGATATTATTTAGTACTGCATTCAAATATGAAGTGATTCAAAATGGATTCCTTTCCCTTTTTTTTTGTTTCTATCAGTCTGGAGCTGCTGTATCTGGGTGGTAACCTCATCACAGCCATTCCTCCGGAGCTGGCCAACCTGCCCTACCTCAGCTACCTGGTCCTGTGTGACAACCGCATCCAAAGTGTTCCCCCACAGCTCACCAGGTAACCGCTGCACAAAACACCAGCATCAAGCTAGTCTGGCGGCCATTAAACAATATTCTGCATTCTGCATATTCTCCATTGTCCGAATTCACACATGTAACAAACAGAAAAACAATTACAAAACACAGATTTGATACAGATTTGATTCTGAACTACAAGGATCTGCTAATTGTGCTTCCCTGATGATTTTTGTTAATGAAAGTGTAACAAAGCGCCTCTCTCTCGCTCTCTCTCTCTGTCTCTCTTTAGGCTCTACTCGCTGCGGTCTTTAAGTCTCCATAACAACTTGCTGACCTACCTGCCCAGGGAGATCCTCAGCCTGGTGCACTTGCAGGAGCTCAGTCTCCGTGGTAACCCACTGGTGGTGCGCTTCGTCAAGGAGATGACCTATGACCCCCCCTCGCTGCTGGAACTGGCAGGCCGTACCATTAAGAGCCGAAATATTCCATACTCCCCTTGCGACCTGCCCTCACACCTGCTGCACTACCTGGACCTGGCCAGCAAGTGCCCCAATCCCAAGTGTGCTGGTAAGATACGGTTATTTTTACGGCTGTATAAGGAAAATGGATGGATGGATGGATGGGTGGACAGATGGATGAAGGGATGGATTGTGGATGGATGATATCTACGCTGTTCATTTATGAAGGGATGTGATTCTTCTTTATTTTTTATACACAATAATTCTCCCACTCCTATGTGATGAGATGTCCTTTTTCCCCTGCTATTTCCTGCCTTTTTGTGTAATCCTGATAACATCCCATTTTATGGCAGTGGTAACATATGTGAATGATGCTGAATCGTGTTAATGTGTGCATTGTGTCATATCGAACAGCAGAAAGTAATCTTTGACCTCAAGCCCAGTTGAACTCCGCTTGTTTCCCCTGTCCCCCTCGGCTTTCTCCAGGTGTGTACTTTGACTCGTGTGTGCGCCACATCAAGTTTGTGGACTTCTGTGGGAAGTACCGGCTGCCCCTCATGCACTACCTGTGCTCTCCAGAGTGCACCTCTCCCTGCAGCTCCAACCCTCAGAGTGACGCGGAGTCAGAGGACGAGAGCAGTGTGCCCGCCGACCGCCTGCAGAGGGTTCTTCTGGGATAGGAGGAAGGGGAGGAGCCTCTGAACCTCAGGCCCGGCCCAGCCCTGCTGGTCTTTCAGCTGTGTTCTGATGTGTCTTCAGAGATGAACTTGATGTTAGACTTTATTTCATGCACACACATACACGCCTAATCACACACACGTACACATACATTTGAACGCACAGAATGTGAGACATCAGTTTCATTGGGGCATTGATGTTTCCCTCCGTTTCCTCTTTCATTACCCCTCCATTCAGGTACCATAACTGAAGGAAATCTCTGCTTTCCCATTCAGCACTACAGACCTATGACTCCCTTGACTCCATCAGTGTTGGTGTTGGTGTCATGGTCGAGCATAGGAGGACAATATAACTCTTGGTTGGACTGTGAGGGCGAGGGAGCAGAATTCTTTCCTTTTTCAGGGCCATACACTTCACTTTGCCGTTTATATGAAACGTGATGTTTTGGTAGCTGCAGCACATTATTCTGCTTTCCCTGAAAGTCAAGATATGCACAATGCGAGCTTCTCCCTAGTGCCTGAAAACACAGCCTGTGCTCCTGTGTTCATCAAAAGGCTTGGTTTCCCTGAGGGTTCAGACACACAACAAGATTTCTTGTAAATTTCTCAGACTAAATAAGCACCAGAGCTGCCATCCCAGCTAACTATCAGTGGGCTCTGAGAAGGATGTCAAGAGAAGTGATAGAACTACACTATATGGCCAAAAGTCAGTGGACACCTGACCATCACACCTATATGAGCTTGCTGGACATCCCATTCTAAAACCATGGGCATTAATATGGAGTTGGACCCCCCTTTGCGGCTAAAACAGCCGCCACTCTTCTGGGAAGGCTTTCCACAAGCTTTTGGAGTGTGTCTGTGGGAATTTGTGCCCATTCAGCCAAAAGAGCATTTGTGAGGTCAGGCAGTGATGTTGGACGAGACGGCCTGGCTCGCAATCGGCGTTCTAATTCTTCCCAAAGGTGTTCAATGGGGTTGAGGTCAGGGCTCTGTGCAGGCCAATCGAGTTCCTCCACACCAAACTCGTCTAACCATGTCTTTATGGACCTCGCTTTGTGCACAGGGGCACAGTCATGCTGGAACAGCAAAGAGCCTTCCCCAAACTGTTGCCACAAAGTTGGAAGCGCCCAATTGGCTAAAATGTCTTCATATCCTGTAGCATTAAGATTACCCTTCACTGGAACTA
>OOFE01015124.1:0-11889 GCA_900323365.1 Monocentris japonica | reverse complement strand
AAGCCACTAATACACTGCACTGACTACCACCACGCAACAAATCCCCACTCTGTCACCGTCTACCAGGATGACCTTTTCTCTGTTTCCACCCCCCCTCCCTATTCTTTACCCGAGCCGGTGACCTGTGAGTGCTCACTCTTTGTAAAATAAAAAAGGAAAAATGCCATGTTTCTGTTCCCGCCGGCCACAGTAGTTTTAATCCCCCCCCAACCCTAGTTGCAATCCCTACGTTCTATCCCTCCATCGTTCATCCCTCCATCCTGAGGCATAAAACACTAATCCATCTCTCCAGTCCAAGTGTCCAGTGCTTGTTGGTTGCTGTCCAGCCCTGTTGAAAGTTGACACATGCACACACACGGACACGCATGCACGCATACACACACGCACACACACATGCGCACACACACACACACACACACACACACACACACACACACACACACACACACTGTCCCTTGAACATCTGTTCCAGCGCCTCTAACTGGGTCACCAACATCTGGACTGATGATCCTCACATGGCAGAGGAATAGAAAGAGGCACAGACAGAAAGACAGAGGAGTGATGGAAGATGAAAGCCAGGATTGAGCCGGTGAGGGAGAGAGAGCGAGAGAGAGAGAGAGAGCGGAGGTGACGAAGAGACAGAAGGAGAGAAAATGAGATCGACGGACAAGAGGGGCTGGCAGAGAAAATGATGGTGTAGCGAAGTAATAGAAGGCCACGGGGATGAGATGAGATGTTAGGGTTTGACTGATATGGGTTTGTGAAGGCTGCTACCGACAATTTTGTCTTGAAGCTGCCAGTATTCAATATTTTTAAATTCCATCATTTTCTTGCCCAAAAGAAATCTCAAGGTTTCAGTGTTTTATCCAATTGTATCCGTGGCAGGTAGGGGTGTCACTAGGGGAAAAGGGAAAGTAGTACCAGGGGGGCCCCAAGCAACAGGGGGCCCTTAAGGTGATACAGTACTAAGATGTATGAGTTTGGGGGCCCATAATTCTGAGCAGTGTCCCTGAGCAGTGTTGTCGTGGTGGAAAAGCCTCTGAAGCAGCATTTAGACCATCATGGGAAACAAAAAGTCTCCAGTGAAATCCATGCTGATGAAACGTTTCATTGCTGGTTGCAGACTGACACCCCTGGAGCTGTTGAGGAAAATCCTGCCACACCACACCGGAATGATTTCTCCGGTAAGACATCTGATCTAATAAAAAATAATAATGATAAAAACATATTCACTAGCTGTAGTCAGGGAGGAACCTCCGTCATATCGGATGGTGCACAACATTAACTGGCTGATATCTGATTTCTAATAAAAGGCCTGATGTGTTGGCCTGGCCCTGGTTACAACACATAGTAACATCATCACAGGGAACAACAAGCATGGAGGGAGGAGGGAGAGAGACAGAGAGGCGAGTGAGACAGAAGAGGGGGGAAAAGGATGAGAGACACTAGAGAAAGAGAGAGAGAGAGAGTCCAATTCAACATTTCAGAGCCCGTCTTTTTCTTGACTGTTTAATGTGCTTATGAGAAGAGAAAATGCCTCCTTCATCTCGCCTGCCAGCTCAGTCATTAGGGAAGGAGAGAGGGATGGAGAGAGAGAGAGAGAGAGAAAGAGTAAGCAAGAGGATTGGAGACAAGGGAAGATAGACAGGGAAGAGGAGGGGGGCTGAAGCTGAATGTGGCACTAGAATAAAGCAGACAGAGCTGGTGCCATGTGAAAAAAGCGACAGATCAAAAAGCTGACAGGCACCATTGATTTCTTTTGCCTCACTCGAGTGTTTTTGTCCTCCCATCTCCCATTGCTTCTGAAAGAGCAGCAATCCGAGAGACCACCTGAGACGCCTTACATCCGTATCTATTTTCTTTCTTTCTTTTGCCCTCCTCTTCTTCATATTTGTATCCCTCTTTGCAATTTCCCGTAATTTCTGCTCAACGATAGCTTTTCTTTTTCTTCAGCTTCCGTCTTGGTGACCTGTCACTTTCTGTCACAACTCTGCATTGTCTGCCTTTTCTCTCTCAGATTGTTCTCTCTGAAATTTTGTCGTTTTTTTTTCTCTCTCTCTGACCTAATGGAAAAGCTCAGTATGAGGAATAAAGAGCTAGAAAGTGATAATGGGATCACTCATTGTGTTGAATGTATTACTCTCTGATGATGGATATTTTGCCTCATTGTCTGATTTTTTGAGTGTTTTTTTTTAAGACAGCAATTTTGCTTTTACTTGAGTGTGTTTTGAATTAAGTATTATGCTTTGCTACATTTTAAATTGCATCCATTACAGAGCACAAACACTGGAGGCTCACCATAAGCATTGCATCAGAATCTGGCTATCTGCCTCAAACTACATTAGCTAACTAACATTAGCAAAGTTAACAAACATTAACAAAGTTAGCTAACTAACATTAAATGTCATTAAATTTGACATTAAATGTATCCATTATAGTAGCTTAGTTAACATTAACCAAAAACCTATAGATGCAGAGTATTATTGGTTTGTGTTAGCCTGGTTGGTGTCTAGCTAGTTTGCTAGCCTTGCTAGCTAATTGGAAAGCTAACAGCAAAAGAAACACCAATGGAGTAACTCAGCTACCTTTACTTTGAGTTTTACTTTTACTTAAGTTGTTACTTAAATAAAGTAATGCTACTTTTACTTCTACTAAAAGTAACAGTACTTATACTTTAGTAGCATATACTGGTACTCTTTCCACCCCTGCATGTTGTAATACTACAATTGATAATTCTGTCCAATCAGTTTCATCTCAATACATTTGAGCAATGAGATCTTTGTGTGCTCTGAACAGTTTGCAGCAATACAAATGCATTCTGGCGTTTTTAAACCTCAAAGCATCAATTGTCAAATTAAATGTGTATAAATTGGTAAAATTACAAATGGGATCATGGTCGAGATGACTGGTAGCCTCTATCTCACGCTAGAGGTATTGTTAGTGCTAGTGTTTCCACATTTCCCATAAAACCTATTGCAATCCAGCAGATTTTCCACCAAATATGACCCAATAGCATGCAGTTTAAATACAGTGTAGATGCCGGTAGAGGCTGCCAATCTTTTCAAGGACGGTCTCATTTGTGTACTGTAATTATACTAATCACTCAAAATTAATGAGGCAATGATTTATTGATGATGAAATGCTACACGTGGCACCTTTAACTGTGATCCCGGCATAAGAGACAACAAGAAGCACAGGCAGAGGAGGAAGGACTGATGAAGGGATCGACAAAGCGGTAGAAGAGGAGAGAGAGAGAGAGTTATTGGAGGAAAAGAAGATAATGGAGTGGTTAAAAATAAGAACGAGGCCTGGTCCTTGGTGTGGCGCTCTCTCCTGCTGATTTTTCAGAGCATGTCTTGATCTTGGTAATAGCTTTCTGTCAAGCAGGAGATACACTCAAGTACTCACACACATATGGGCCGCAAATAAGTTCTTATGAAGCAGATGGAAGATAAATCGACAGCCAGTTGACAAAAGGAATGGCAGTCTCCAGCACACACACACACATATACACACACACAAAAACTGTAAGGTAGTGAGGCTACAGTATAGTGTGTCCTGAAGTATTTTCTATCTCTTCTTCTCAGAGTTCAAGATATCAGCCACTGCGAGGAGGAAAGAGGAGAATGTGATAAAGTAACATTAAAAGGCCAGAAGGCAAAGGCTTAAAAGGCTTATGGTGGGCTATTCACTTTAGAAGAGGATGAGAGAGACAGACAGAAAAAAAAACAGACAGACAGATAGAACGAGAGAGAGAGAGAGAGAGAGAGAGAGAGATGGGGTAAACCAGAGGTGAACCTTGTTTTGATAGATCACGTGGATAAATAATACTATGACTCTACTATGAAAAAAATGATATTCAGGAGCTTATCACAATCAATCTGAGAGAACAGATTTACTCTCTTATGTGTGTTTGAATTTGTCCCCTCAACTTATGGTCGCATTTAATATTGGATAACAGCACAAATTCTACGCCTACGCCACCGATGGCACACACACACACACACACAGAGAACAAAAAATGCCCATCTTAATTTAACCAGCCATCTATTCTCATAGTCAGTCTTTTAAATCTTATTTTTACTCAAAACAAGTGACATGTTCTGCCAATGGAGGGAGATATTTCCATCTGCCTCCAATGCAGTTTCACTTGATTCAGCAACTTTTCGGAAACAAGAATTGTCCAGATCTTGAAACAAGGCAGAATAATGCAGATAGAAAATGAGTAGTTGATTGGCACTGGAAACAAGTGAAATTATCTCATGGCATTGGTAGATGTTTTTTTTTTTTTTTGACTGGTTTTAAGAAAAATGAATTAAGATTAATTGACTTGTTGAAGTTGCACTGAGTACAATTTTTATGTCAATATCCAACTGTTTTATCAGCCTAAATCACAAGTTGGGGCTGCAACAGAGCAGAGCGTCCCATCCTCCCTAATTGAGACGCCGTAGATTTGCCCTATTTGCCATTTGGGGCCGCCGCCGTGCCTAGTGCTTAGCCTTCAGACACACAAGCACTTCTTCCCGGCACAAAGGAGCCTCAGCGGTAGACCTCTTTTCAGGAGCCCAGCCCTCCATTTAGGAGGAGACTGACCTTGTTTTTAGCAGGTCCATTTGAGGGCAGCGCTACTTCCATCTGGGTCACAAAGACAGGGAATAACGTCCCCCATCCAGAAGTACATGACTGAGGACTTCAAGCGAGCCGAGACACATTCATCGCTTGCTGTAGCTTTCAGGGATCAATTCAGTGCATATTAAAGCTAGGACTATTTAAGGAACAGTGACTCATGCAGGTAAAGCTATTCCCACATGCATCACCACGGAGTATAAGGTGGTTAGTGATAATAGCTTTTTTGGCACTGGACAGTGATTTAATTTCCCAAAGACAGAGACGCTGTCATTCCTGATCAACATGAAGCCATCTTTTTTTCTTGGCCCGAGTGGTAAAGTGATGCACATCTAGAGACATCATAAGCCCCAGGTCACAACGGCTGCATACTGCTGCTGTCCAGTGAGCCAAAGCACACAGCTGTCCTCTGAATGTCTTTTTCCAATGATGTCCTCTACCACAAAATCTTTTGCTTTTTAATCAAGCATGCACATGCAGCACACATGCATGCATGCACAAGCGCACTTGTATCCTTTATTCCTTATTCCTTTGCTCGGTAAAGATAGTTGATGCACAAGGAAAAAAAGAGCACATTCATTTTGAAAAATCTTTTTCAGGAAGCGGGACTTGTAGAAAGCCTCCTCCTCACAGCCATACCTTATGAAATATTTACACAGGGAAGCTCATCTTCACAGCCGGAATAGAAAATTCACTATGTAGCCAGCGAGCGTTTATTAACCAGTTCAGTTTCACAGCGGAGATCCCACTGTTCCTTCTCCCTACATGTAAAAGCCATTGGACATGTCCATATGATATATGAAAATGAACACGTTGAAGCACATGAATGAAATGTGGTAGCTATCCGATCACAGAAGCAATATGCATCCATCTCTCACTTTAGTTTAATATAGCGCAATAGTGACAACAATTCCGTGGGCACTGCACACACTGCACAATGTGGCTGAGCACGAGCACACACACACACACTTAAGAGCCCATGCAATCCAACACACAGGCTTTTCTTTCTTTCTTTTCTTTCTTTCTTTTACAATGGCAATTTCATGCAAGCAAATGAATAAAGTGCATAGTAACAGAATGTAGATGGCATTCATAAAAAAAAAAAGAAATAGGTCTGAGTGAGGCAGGGGCAGCTGTAGTGATTTCATCCCCATCTCTTTACTCATTTGGGCTAATGGCTAAGACATGCAGCGGCTTAATGTATTAATGTGTGGTAGATGGAGGAACCGTTTGGGTTCCGTCCTCTGAACACTCTGTTTTGGAGCTGTTGTGCTGAGACAGACTTGTGTTCTCCGGCATACGGCAAAGGTCAGCGCTGCAGCTGCCCGTGCATGTGCAGCGGGGGATGATGAACTAGCCCGTCTGCCGTAGCGCGCCGTGTGTGTGTGGGATGGGTCGGGTTCGGGGAGGCGGTGAGTCGGATGCCTTGACAGTCGGCGCAGCAAAGAGAAGTCGACCTATTCCATTTGTTGATTACACAGTATTGTGAAGCCGAAAGAGGATACGGATTCATGAAAATGTTTGGCACGTATAGTGCATTGCATCGTGCGGATGCTGAAGAAGGGGAAGGAGTGAGAAAAGGAAGGAGAAAGGAATGAGAGGAAAACGAAGGAAGAAATGAAAGAAAAAAGAAAGGCGAGATTAAACAAAGAGGGACACTGTGATGGATAATTAATGCCACTTCTCTTCCTTCCTCCATCCCCTCCCTCCATCGTTTTTTGTCTCAGTATCTGCTCTCTGCTGCACAGTGACCTTTGGCCAGTGTGTAATTCTAGCACTGGGCCTGAGCACAATAATATATGAAAATCCATAGTGTCTGCTTCGTACTGAGCACACCGAAGACACAAGGCTCAGCTGCTGACAAGCCAAATCATGGCTTTCCACCCAGATAGCCTATTATATTAGCAGCTAGTCTGCTAGAGAACACTCCCATGGGGGAGATAGAGCCACAAGTTAGCTCCTCTCCCTCTCAGAGACAACTTGACCACAACGGCTAGACACGCTTCCCGAGCCAGATTGCCAATTCTTGCAGTGTGCATCCTTTTTAAAGAGACATTTTAAGACACCTCTGCTGCCACCGCCTTCAAATTAATACAGCCCATTGTCAGGGAGCTGTCACGGGCGATCGCGCTTTCGGCTCCTTGCACGTGACTTAAAATCCGTGGCAGTTATGCCTTAAGGCTCAGTACTAAAGGTAATGAAAAGTAGCAGATAAAGAAATGAAAAAATAGCAGATAGCATGTACACGTGTTGCATAAAAACAATTTACACTAACACATAATGAAATCTGCTTTCATTCAACAAAGAATGATATTTGTAAAAGCACCATTTTAGGTCCCTCTTTCATCCCACCCAGCCCACAATCTGACCTCTAACGTCAGTTCATTTAGCCCCATGGCAACGTCTCCTACGGTATAGCAGCAGATATAGCCACAGACATCTACTATGGTATAGCTGGCAGATAATCCTGTGGATGAACTAAGGATTATAGGTAGTTTATTAGACCAGTTCTCACCAGTGACATGCGTGCGTGGATGCTGGCATGCACAAGTGCATACAAGGAGCAAGGAGCAAATAGAGAATAGTGACGGTATTATTGTGCAGCTTTTGTGAGGTGTAATGGGAGGTCAGAATCTCACAAATTCCAATTGCTCAGCCATGCAACAGTTTCTTACATTTCTTTTTTCCAGAGTGTCATGAGGGACATTTCCGGCTGGTTTCACAGACATGCATTAGGCCTATTCTCGGACTAAAACGATTTTCCAATGGTGATCTCCATTGGAAAAAAAGAATTGCCTCTGTGTCTGTGAAACTCACTCCTAAATCCATAGCATCCACAGCCTCCCTCCAGGGGTCAGAGGCTCGGCTATTTCTGTCGCTGAGGTGAACGAGAGTCCTGATATAGTTCCATCCTTAGCTGCAATCGACCTGCTGACATACAACACCCGTCTTCCCCATCCTCTCCGTTAGCCTCTCTCCTTTTTCTCTTCCTCCCGCCTCCATCTCCCTCCCTTCCTCTGCGCCCCGTCTCCAGTGTCGGTTTGTCGTTTTTAACAGCCGTTGATCTTTCCTAAATGCCGCGGGGCCTCGTGCTGCTGCTGCCTGAGCTCCCCTGGTATCGTTGCTCTAGATCTCTCCGTGTCGCTCCTGCCAATGCAAACTGGCAACGGGACTGCTGAAGCCTGGCCATACTGGCCCTCCAGGCCCTCTGGCCCTACTGGCCTCCCTCCTCGTGACTGAACTACCCATAAGCGGGCTGAGGTCCTCTCGTTGTGCTGTGGTGGGATTCACAAGCTCCCGTCATGGTGTCCCAGTTTAGCTGCCCGGCCCCGATCTGCTCGAATAGGAAACGGAAGGAGGGGCAGCCGGCGGCCCGAGATCGGTCAGTCTCTAACCCTTGAACACACTACCACAATCATTCCTTAAGAACAGACTAAAATTGGTAATTGATGTGGAAGTGGAATAACAGATGATAATAGCAATAAAATGCAGTGCAACCTTGTTCATCCAAACTTCTCAAGAACGGTGGTTGCTCAAGAGAACAAATTCTTTGGATGATTGATGTGTGCTGACATTCTGGATCAAAGCTCGTTCAAAATATGGATGGTGCTTTCACATATTTTTTTTTCACATTTTTTCTTTTGACTCCTCGTGGAGACCGGACAGTTTTTAAAGTCAGGGGTTTTGATCTGTCGGTCCGTTGTAAAACGATATTGTAAGGGCAAGTTACCAGGACACCAAACAAAAAGCTCTCTCCTTTCAAGTTGCCTACAGTGTCAAGTTGCTGCGGGAAGTGAATTGCGCCGCAGGCGTCAGGCGCCAAAAGGGTTAGTTATTGTGCTGCTTTTGGAGCTCTCTAAGGGAATCTAAAAAAAGGGACATCCCTTACTGTGAGGGGCCTCGAGGGTGAAGGGCTTTCGAGGCACTGGAGTGTATTTTAGCTCACGTCCCACAGCATCACGCCACACCGGCACAGCGGCGAGAGCCCAAAAGGCACACTCACGGCCACGTGCATGGGTCACACACACACCCATCTGCACACACACACACATACTGCAGGGACACACTTCCCAAGATGAACGTGGCAATTATTCTCCCAGCATCAACTTCCGTTCCTTTGTTGCTGGGGGCAATGGAGTTATTCAGGTCAAGGAGAACTGTACTGGCAGTGAGAATAGAGGAGTGAAAAAAAGACAAACATCTACAATATGGCATGGTGCGGCACTCACCAGATCTTACCCTTCCAACCTCAAGAGCAAATATCAAGCAAAAGACGTCAGGAATCTATCTGGAAGCTATATCTGAAAATCACATCAGGGAGCTTTCAGGACCAATGTTCCCTCTGAGCTGATAGTTCGGTGACCTACATCTAATCATTTATCACACTGAACAAATTGCTCCACTTTGTCCTCAGAAATGCCGTGAATGTAAGTAGATTTCAAAGTTTTGGTGGCGAATGACGTTGGATGCAGTGGATTGATGCTGGGTTTGGCAGAACCTGGGAAAGCGAAGGAGAGGAGGAAACATGAAAAATGAATGGATGGACGTCAGAGCAGACGCGAAAGAGAAAGGACGAGAGGAGAGGAAGAGAGTGATGTTATGGGGGGAGATAACGGAGGAGAGACTACGTGGAAGGCAGAGAGGCAGGGGTGTGAAGGGCAGATGGGAAAGACAGGTGGGCGGGCTGGTGTAGGGGGTTGGAGGAGGAGGGGGGCATCAGTCTTTTCCAGCTGCTTGCTGGCACACACACTGTTGACAAGGTTGCGACCCCTCTGGCATTCACGTTTTGTCTCCCTCGGTCTGTCTTTCCTCTTCTTTCCTCCAACTCTCTCTCTCTCTATACATCTCTCTATTTTTTGCATCAACTCTCTTCTCTTATCTCCAATACAGGAGGATGTTTATCCCACCCACCCCATCTCTCCTCACACATGCACTTTTAACACACACTGATCGCACATCCTTTGGCGGGTGTGACTCATCCGAACGTACTGAATGAATCTATAATAATCATTTTGTCGGGGGGAGGGGGAGGGGATGCTTGTGTTTGTTTGTAGGTGTGTTAAGGGTGTGTGTTTGCCATTTTTGCTCATATTCACACAGCCAAAGAGTTCTCAAAGGAAGATATTTGTTGTCAGTTGCCTCTTTTTGGCCCCGGCCCTGCCGCCCTTCTACTATGCGAGCGTGTCCCGTGAAAATCCGTAAATGTCACCGAGACAAATCCCCCTCTGCGTCTATTTCCCTTGGCGATTACAGCTCTCCTGACTCTGATGCGTATCTCTGCATTGGTTAGAAAAACAGGAAGAGTGGGGGGAGGGGCTAAAAGTCATCACAGCAATATAAGGCAAAGGACATTGCTCTCTAATATACTTACATAAAGAGGATTTAGCCTCCACTTCCACAACCGTAGTCTAACTCTCGCTCTCCCTTGGTTATTCCAGGCAGCTCACTGACTTCACTCAGTTCCAGGAAAAAGGTTTGCTCAAGCGCAGTCGATGACACATCCTCACACATGCAGCAGGTTTCCAGTCCGATAAGACGCTTTAGAACGCAAAGCCCAGTCAATTTCAGAAAGAATAGTCAGGAGAGTTGATGGTAATTTAACAGTGTAACTGCATGTGTGTGTGTGTGTGTGTGTGTGTGTGTGTGTGTGATTATTAAAGAGGACATAATGTCTGAAACATCCATACGTGACTGAAAAGGCCCCAAATCCCCAAATAAGGCAGAGGCATGCAGCGTATGATATGCTGGGAGGTGGAAAAAAAGCTTGGGAAACAACCTCAATCTCAGGCTGCAGGATAGGGGGGGAAAAAGAGGAGAGTGTAAAAGTATGCCATGCAGACTCCCCACATTATGGCCGCCTCGCTCTCCTGTTTCCTGCGCCGGTGACGAAGAGACGAGAAGGTATCTAAAAATACCCCCTACTGTTGTCGGGAAGGCAAACGGCCAGCTCAGCGAGAATTTCCCCTTCGCTAACGATCACGTCGCACCGGCACGAGGCCCGCGAGCTGGGGAATTGGAGGTATCCCACAATGCAACGCTGCGCCGGTAAACAGGGCCTCCTCTGGGCTCGGTCGGACAGATCACACATTCAGGCGACTCCTTCTCTTTTGCTCGCACATTTTACTTGCGCTCTCCCACTCTGCATCCTCCCCTCCTCTGCTCCTGAAGGCTTGGCTGTAAAGTTCACATATCACTCGGGTTGACGCCGAGCAAGAATCACACATCCTCTCTTGTTATTGCTCCCCCCTCCCCTTTCACACTTATTGTTAGCACGGTGTTGTGGTCCTCCAGAGCCAAATATCAGCCGGGGAAACCGGAACAGGGATGCTTTGCTAATTTCTATGCCTGAGCGCTGTGAAATTTTGTCTTGATGTGTGAAAAGTAATTTTGTGAATCACACACTTTTTTTTAGTGAGCAGTATGGAATTAAAAGTTGTATTATTGTGAAAATCGAACCTACAAATCACACCTCAGCTCCTTCTGGGTTCCACATCAACACACACACAACACTCTAGTATTTTATAATAAGAAACATGTGTGTATAAGCAGTGCTTCTATGTATGTATCTAATATGCTATAAGCTATGTATGCTAACGGTTGAGTTGCTAACGCTAGCTAGCAAGCCAAGCAGCCCAACATTCCTGTATTCTCCACAGCAGAGATGAAAGCAGCTGATCAACTATGGAGCCAGAGAGCAGAGATCACATCTGTTTCATTAATCCCCAAAACAAACTATCTTAACATCTTTCTAAATATCAGAGCTTAATCCCAGGGATCGTTTTAGATATTTGGGGGGAAAATACGCAACTTCCTTTTTTTCACCTCAAAATGTTTATTATACCAAAAACAATTATTTCAAATGTGAATGTTTGCATTCAATGAATGAAGGTTGGGTGGGCAATGCTCAAATAATTATTATTATATTATATTACAACAAAAGAACAATTTAGCTCTTTCACAGATATTTTGCATGTCTACCTCAATGGAAAAAGTCATTGCAGAATAATCAGGAAAAACTCAAACCAAATTCAACCAAAAGGATGAAACATAAGAGTTTTCACCGTACAACAAACACTGCCCCCAATACCCTGTACCTACATGTAGACACACCTAGCTCCACCTAGTAAACAACATTACTCAGTACTGTCTAAACGCCATATTGGCCTCAACAGCAATAGGCTTATTGGAAAGCTGCCCCCTGCTGGCTTGAAACAGACCGCTCAGCAGTTCTGCGTGGACTACAGAGGCTCATAAGTGACCTTC